>CM055829.1:9989301-10047914 GCA_029582265.1 Zoroaster sp. YZ-2022 | reverse complement strand
TAAGGGTAAGACCCGTAGTTTTCCCCAATTCACAAAGGAAGGGTTAGCCTTGTTGTTTCCCCTAAAAATCACTAGGGATTAGTCTTGTAGTTTCCCAAAAAATCACAAGGTTTACCCCTTCTGATTTTGTAGTTTTCCCCAAATCACAATGGGTTAGCCAGGTATATAGTTTTCCTCAAAGGTCACAAGAGGATAAGCCTTATCATGGGCGGATCCAGAACATTTTTTAGGGGGTGGGGGGCTGAGAATCAAAAACAATTATTTTTCAGTACTACAAAAATTACAATGAAATAATCAAAGGGAGAGAAAAACAAAGCACACTGTGGGAATGGGAGTGCGTTCTCCTCTCCCCTCCCCCTCTCTCTTTTTCTCTCCCTTTTAAATTTTTTTTTATATACAATTTTAGGGGGGGGGGGCTACAGCCCCCGTAGCCCCCCCCCCCCCGGATCCGCCAATGCTTATAGTTCTCTCCAAATCACAAGGGGTTAGCCTTGCAGTTTCCCCCAAAAATCACAAGGGAGTAAGCCTTGTAATTTTCCAAAAGACATCACAAGGGGTCAGTAGTTTTCCCCAAAATCAGAAAACCTAGATTACTCATTTTGTATAGATTTATTTTGTATTAATTTATTTTAATTCATAGTCTGACTTCTTACTATCATTATTCCAATTTGTTTTATAATAAAATTTACATGGGAGGAAATGTAGCATAAAATATAAAAGCAAAGTATAATGTTTTAACCTACATGTATGTGTACATGTTTTTTCAATATAATTATGTTCCACAAGTGAATCATTGTTTTACTAGTTAGGTGTTCGAGCTACGGCGTGAACACCTATTGATATTGTTCGGGTTTTTTTTTTTCTTCTTCTTCTTCTTCTTCCGAATAAGAATTATCCAGAGACAAAAACATAGTTGCAGAGTTCACAGAACCTTAAAACTTCACACATAGTTAGACCTTAACATGTAGTTTTATGTCAAATTGTGACGTCATAGTGAGATCATCAGATATCGAATTACACTAAATCAAAGTTTAATATTTTCAAAAAATCATATCTCATGAACCACAAAAGATATTTTCACAGTCTTTGCACCATGTTATAGATCTTTAACTATGTGATTTTTCGTACACAGACGTGACCCCAATCCGACTTCTCTGCTTCGGTCGAAACCGGAAGTTGAAAAATTTCAAAAATTCAAAAATCATATCTCATGAACCACAGAAAATATTTTCACAATCTTTGCATCATCTTTAAAGACCTTGAACTATGTCACATTTCTTACACAGACATGACCCTTAATTTGACCTCTCCTTCCGGTCGAAAAACAGAAGTTTAAATGAACGACTATTCAGAAGCACAGCCATACTGACGTTCTCTCACACACAGACATATCGGCCTATAGTGTGTGCGTTATCTAATTAGAATAGAATAGTTCGAGTTTACGAAGACCGGACCATGCAGGTCATGACCTGCCATGCATGCACGCGCACAGTACCATGCAGCAGCAAAACAATGGCTTCCCTGAGTGTCGGGCCCTCTGCAGAAAATGCGTCGCAGAAAATGTACTTAATTTAGCATGGAATCCAAATTGTTATCATTTTGGAGATGAGTTGGACAAAGATTCTTTCATGTGCAAGTGGATGGAAGAAATAGACGGTATGGTTGAGTGTGATATTGCCAATGTCTAAGCATGGAGGAAGGAAATCTATTTTCCTTCCCTCCACGGTCTAAGCGTTAGGGCTGTTGGAGCTAACGTACATAACATACGTCGCAGCTAACGTTACAGGTAATGTAGGAATTAATTTTAAAAGAATTTGAAAAATATCTGGACCTAATCAGACTACATATATTTTGTAAAATAGTTGGACTTAGGCCTATATGAAAAATATCCTTGACAATTTAACTTATGTCTTCAGACTTTTAATATCTCATTGTGATCTGTCCCTCAGTATCGTGTAGTGACAATTTAAAAAAGATCATTCCTGGTGATTATTTTCAATAGTTACCATGTTAATACCTTGACCAACAAAATAAACTATAACCCTAACCACCCCAAATCCATCAAAATCCTGAAAGGGGCACTTTTGGGGGAAAAAAATCAGCACTGTTGAAAAATGGGATCTTTATGGAGTTTTATCAGATACTTAAAAGTAATACTACTACTACATGTATTGTAGTTGCACAAACATAACTTTGTACATGAGCCAAGAATATTCAACCTTTGGCGGTGTAAATAAGCATGGAAATGAACTTCAAGCTGAACTAAAGTTTTGGGTTATTTTTTCATAGTGTATACAATGAAGATGGCTGCTGACCCAATTATTTATTATTTTACATGTATGGATGAATAGCTGACATTCCTAAAATTAATTACCATTTGATTTACAGATTTATGGGTACCACTCTGAGTGGTACAAATGCTTCCATGCCATTTGCAGGGAGAGGAAGACATGAGAAGAAACAGAAACATCAAGGTAGGCAAATATTGAAAAATACGGTAGGGAATGTCGATCCGACCGCCTACTTTTTCTCATTCAGTATAACCATTAAAGTAATCTTACCTACCTCGTAAGGTGGAGAACATATGGATGATGATGGACATATACTTCACATTATTCCAGGATATTTATTTCATGAAAATCAGCCATTTTGCTATATCGATGAATTCCTCAGTCATGTCAGTCTGATGTCGAACTCCACAATTAGTGACCAACACAGTCATTTGTACATGCGCAGTGCCAACTATAATAGGATCCTTCTATTTTCTGAAGGAGGATTTTTAGAAGGAAATAAAAGTGGATTTTAAAGATAGTTTCGCTTTCTGTACCACCAAAATCGATAGAATAATTTTTAACTGGTTAGTGGTTGCAAAAATTCCCAAAAACCCTTTAAAAGTGGTGGTCGGATACATTCTTTCCAAAAATTCAATCAAGTTTCAAGTATGCAGTAAGCTTGGGCGATAACGATTTTTTTTATCCACGATATATCGGCAAACATATTGCAATTTTCAATAATATCGCAATTCTTTTTTTGCATTCATGCATGATTGCTTTAGAGCCAATAACCACAGGTATGTACCCTCTACAAGTGTCACAATAAATTGCAAATTTATTTGCAGAGCGTGGTATGTACTTCTGAAGTAGTTTGCTTTGTTTCTCATTTCTAAAAGCTCAAAAGACTAATGGTTTTATTTCCATGGAATGTCTGACTTGACTCACAATGTCGATTTATATTTTATCGTGATATATTTTGTATTCGCATGATTCACCGATATGCCGATAACTTAAATAGGTTCTATATTGTAATCGAATAAAAAGTTATCGCAATATTCGATATCGTGTTTATCGCCCAAGCTTAGTATGCAGTAAAATTGTTTCTAGTTATATGTTGCTTTTTCGTTTCTTTTCATCTGTTTACCTTGTCTTGTGTGTTTACTTTTGTTAATTTTCACTCTTTTTTTGTCTACAATGCCCATTCCCTTACTCACTTATTCCTCTACTTATTAAATATTTATCATTCTTTCTTCATACATATTCAGGTCAATATGAGCTCGAGCGGTAAGAATGCAGCACTGAACCCCAAAGAAGAAAACCGTGGTCTTCATCAGACTTACTCCCTGACAAACCGAGAAAAATTACGAAAAAAAAATGATAAGTATTCACAGTGCCAAACCTTGATTGCATGCCAACTATTTGAAGCAGCCCAACGGAAAGATGAGAGGTTACTTTTGCAAATCAAGATAAAGATCTTGTGAGTTTAGAAGTTTGCTATCATTGTCTTTGCTATAATGAGTATGTACCCAATTCTTGACAAGGCCAGATCCATCAGATAAAATACCTATTTGGTACAATGATGCATAAATAAAATTCTGTGAAGAAGTCATCCAGAAGAGAATAATAAAAACAATGAAATTCTTTTCACAAAGTCATTACATCGTAAGTTCATCAAGTATGTACAAGAAGTGGAGGGAGTTGATTGAGTTGACCCACAATCTGAAAACACGCCTGAAAAGTACATTTCACGCTGGTAATTCATAGATCATTTACTAAGAATACAGTTGACTTGGTGTACAGCCAAACTCTCCTGCAAAATAACTGGTATAGAGACTGCAGTTGGCTCAGATACATTATGTACTGATACCGATACTGGGAGCAGTTAAGGTGCTGGAGAAGCAGAGATTTTTTACATAAAAGTGCATAATAATCTTCACACACTCTTCAATGCATCAGCTGTACTATATAATACACTTATAATGAAGAAATCACATGGCATTACAGTTGCCCTGGCCATCAACTTCAGATGACTTATCCTTGCAGACTGCTTAACAAATGAGCCAG
Organism: Zoroaster sp. YZ-2022; assembly: GCA_029582265.1. Taxonomy (NCBI): domain Eukaryota; kingdom Metazoa; phylum Echinodermata; class Asteroidea; order Forcipulatida; family Zoroasteridae; genus Zoroaster; species Zoroaster sp. YZ-2022. The sequence continues at coordinate 10,043,577 of CM055829.1, read as the reverse complement.
TAATTTCCAATTGCCTGCTTTGTTCATCTTACACTAGGACACTGATTCCATGACCCGTTGAAAGTCTACTCAGATTGAGATGATATTGCCCCTTTAACCATTATCTTTAATTGAAAAATTCTGTTGACTTTCTTTTCATGCACCAGTAAAAGTTTTTTTTTTAAAGTTTAACAATACTAGCCAAAACCAATTAATGGCAGGGACTACATATTCACTTGGAATATTTGTTGGAATATTTAGTACTTCAGAAAAAATTATTCTTTTCATTGCAAATTAGACCTTGAAGTTTGGATAACCTTTATCCTGCATGAAATGGATTATTATTGATGGGTGCAAAAATGGATGGAAAAGGAGTATCATGACCATGACAAAATAAAGCAGAAGTGTCATTCAAAAGATAAATTTGTTTTGCATTTCCTTTATTACTTATTAATTGTGTGTATTAACGAAGAATGTGTTTTATCAATTTAAATATTTACACAAAACATTGACAATTAATAACCAATACTGAACTTTTTAAAGATGATAAAAGATTTACAAATTGGTCTCTGATGTGGGCAGGGTTAGAATCAGGGTTGCCCAAAGCGGTGGGGCTCAAGGCAAGGAGATGGGGATGGGAAACGAAACCCCAAAATATTGAGATGTATGGTCAATTTAGATTGTTTTCACATGATCAATTAAATTGCAATACTACCCCACAACACCATGGATCTTACCCGGGGAGTAAGGGTAGAGGACTGGGGGATCAGACGGGTTCAGACCTTTTATTCAAGGCAATTTTTAAACTGGTTCATTTTACAATGACAAATATTCCCAAATATGGAATCCCCTTTCAAAACTCTTCCAAACATAAAAACATAGCCCATGTGAACTATTCAAATTATACAAAATTGAAATGTACATTAAAATGTACAGTTTTCTAAAATGGCGAAAGAGGGCGCTTATTTTCATGTCATTCAAATGCAAATATTCTGCCAAACGGGCAAGTTTCTGTGATTGTGGATTTATATATTAGCAATTTACATGTAATGATCTACTGTTTCCACGCTCATGCCTGATATGTGTCACAAAACTCAATTTCTGAACACACTCATTGCACACCCCAGTCTAGTAGTCTGAAGTCAAATTACACGAACTTATCTCTCAGAAACATAGTCTCTCTGTCAAGTCGCACTTGACACCACTGATGCGTAGTTTTGTCATGAAACCTTTCTGAAGAGAGAAACCATATTTACCAAGTTCAGACTTAATTTGGTTGGAGGAATTTAAAATTATATGGGATGACTGAACCGGAAGTTAATGTATTCAGCACATGTTATTTTCATTATATATCATAAAAACACATATCTCCTGAAGTAACTCATATTATGAGGAACAATTTTGTGAAGTATGAATGACGTCACATAATTGAACCAGAAGTTCATGTATTCAGTATAACACAATATGTGGTATTTTATATATATTACATATTATGAAAACTCATATCTCCTGAAGTAACTCTTGTCTTTTAATAACTTTAGGTGATGATGTCATATTAGGCGCACTCGAACACCTTGAGTTTGTTTTTAACAAACTCTATACCTCTAGTTGTATTTACATTTGAACCAATATTAGATCCTAACGTGAACTGCTGGCGCAAGTACCTTGAAAGGATCTTATTATTTTCCTTGAAGAAGACAAGTACATAACTTACATGCAGGTACTTTTAAAACATTCATTTCAAAATTAATTGGTCATATACATGTAGCATAGTTGGATAGAGCTGTTTCAAAAATACATTTTATTTAGGATAAACTGTAAGATGCATCGCCCATGTTTTACCCGGAAATTATTCTTTTGAAGAGAGGAAAACAAAATATACTGAAGAGCAAAAGAAACGCAAGTCCGAGGTCTTGTCAAGTTTTCAAACAGAAGATTAAACCATTTTGATTCTCATCACTCATTTAATGAACAATGCTTTCAATTTGAGAGCTGAAAGTGACTGATGAATGTGAAAATCTTGCAATGCAATTTCAACAGTCACTTTCAGCTCACAAATTGAAAGCATTTTTCATTAAATGAGTGATTAGAATCAAAATGGTTTGTCTTCTGTTTGGAAACTTGACAAGACCTCGGACTTGCATTTCTTTTGCTGTTCAGTATACTTTGAAATGAGATATTCAACAAAATAGTTGTCAGTAACTAGAGATTACCGTATAACTGTTACGACGGGACCCAGCCATGAACTAATTTCGCTACATATTTACTATAAAGCCATGCTTCTCATGATTATTTTGAGAAATTTTAAAGTATTTGTTATCTCTGACCGCAATAATCTCCGAAAGATAGGCTCTGTGTTGCTCGAGTACTCTCTTAATGTAAAAAGAGTGAAAACCACCATTTTAAAGAGCTATATGACAGACAAGTCTTTTTTTGGAGTGAAACCCACTCTGATTCGAGTGAAAAATACAGTAAAAGGCTATTCACTCTTTATACACTACTAATTTTACTCTTTATCCACTCCAAAAAGACTTGTCCGCCATAGAGCTCTTTGAAAGAGTGGTTTTCACTCTTTTACATTAAGAGAGACAAAGTACATGCATCTTGCAGACAGGTCAAGCGAACCATGGATAATTGCACCTTCGTCCCGTAAGATCGCAATGACTTTTCTACAACACGTTAAACTCACCAAAAGCATTAAAAATTATTGGCAAAATTAAATGCTGAAAAAATACAAAGTATGCAGATTAAAACACAACAGTATACTTTAACTGAATCATTCGCCAACACAAGTACAAGCAAACTGTAGTGTACACGAATGTAAGCAAGGATTTGGGAAAAAGGGTTAATTTATAACACTTTTACACGTGTATTACAAATAAAAGAGGGTGTCCAAAAGACACCCAAAGGCTAACACCCAAGTGTCAGAATCAACTGTCCACTACAAGTAGTAATAAATGTTCCGTCCATTTGGTATTCGTTTCTAATCAAATGTTTACATGGATGTTTAAAACTGTTATGATTATATGACAAATGCATAATAGGCGACACCTAACCTTCCCAAATCCTCCAAAATCCTCTTTGCCAAAGTGAAGGATTTTGAAGGATTGAGGTTACATGCTTCATGCTCTTTGCTAAAGTGAATGATTTTGGAGAATTGAGGTTATTGGGCATACTTGCCTTTCCATGGTACATGGACATCCATGTTTGTTGTAGTGATTGCACGGTCAGTGCTTGGGTCAGTGGACACTGTTTATTGCTCCATGCATGCAGGGAGGGTCCCTGGCCATGTACATGTATCACAGATTAGAAACACATGTGTGCATACATGTCATGTGCTTGCTTTACTACTGAAGGATTTTGGAGGATTCAGGTTATGTGTAAGCAAATGGGCCTCGGGAGTTAGGAATAATTCAGGTTATGTGTAAGCAAATGGGCCTAGGGAGTTAGGAAGGATTCAGGTTATGTGTAAGCAAATGGGCCTAGGGAGTTAGGGTTAATAACATAGGCCTACCGGTACATGTTGTATATTTCTATATCTTCACTTCTTCTTTGGCAGTGGATGAGGATTGGCGGATTACATGAACAAATTATTTTCCATTGCTCTGCAATGTTTCTTTTGTTTTAAAGATCCATTTTCAAGGATGTTCAAACATTCCTTAATCCTGTCCTAATTTCTGATGTTCGCTATTTATTAAGTAAATGTTCATTATCCTCTTTGTTAGTGTATAAAGCTGCATCATGCATGAGGTTATTGACAGTATAAACACTCGTTTGTTGCAACTACATGTATGTAACACATACTGATCCGAAAAACTTTCTATCAGTTTTTTTTTTCACAATGTCATTGTGACAGGTCTGGAATTTCATTCTTGTAGGAGCAAGACCCCTTTCCTCATTTAACCCTCCTACTACTACAAGGGTCAAAATCAGTTAAAATGTTGATATACTTGCCAAGGTATATCTAGTGTACTTAAAAAGTCAAACACTGTCAAACCTTATGTGTAGTAAGTACATTTACAGGTCAAAAAGAGTCGACCGTATTTGACTGGTAAAAGCATTGTCTGGTATTGTTCAGGGTGGTTAAAATGACAGTAAAAACCAGTCAAAAATGCTCCTGTGTGCACATTTGGGTCAACAGTCAAAACGGGCAGTTGACTGGTTTTGACCTTTATAGTGCAGCTGTAGTAAGAGGGTTAAGGGCATATCTATTAGAATATCAGAATGTCTATGGGAAATGTTTTAAGGGGCACTGAGACCAAGACCAGGGCAACAGAGGTCGTGGCCATCGAGAAATTCTCCAACTCTGATTCTAGAGCTGTAATGGTAGCCATTAGTAAGATTTCAATCTTTCAGCAAAACATAAATCGTGATCAACTCTTGACAATTTTTACTGTTTGTATAAGTTTGTATAAAAAAAAAGTTTTGGCAATGCATTTTCTGAGGTTGGCAAATTATTGTTGGTTTCACTCCATGTAAGGTGCCCTGGCTTATGTTGGAATGACGTCACACTTACAGTACAACCAGTTTTGTACTACATATCGTCCCCTGCACAAAAGGGACAATACATGTACAGTGTACATGAACACTAGTAGGCTCCTCGTTTGCCAGTTCTTCGTATCCAAAGGTCCTCACAACCACGTTGTGTACAAATCCAATGAATATTGCTTCAAAAAGTTTTTAAAAAAATTTAAAAAATGGGAACAATAAAAGGGAATAATAGATATCCTTGGTTACGCTGTGATTCACGAATGTGTGTGCATGTACCAAGCAAAACTTGTAGCTTTGTTTGGTGAAGAGGATAGTAAAGACTATTTGCGGTGACACCATGTGAAATTCTCAATTGAGTAGTAAGTAGTTCTGAAAAAAAATGGAGGTTACAACTCGACGTTTTGATCAGTATGCTCTGATCGTCTTCAGGAGAAACCACTACATGTATGTACCAAGCAGATAGTGGCATTTGATATAAAGGGGTTCTACTCTATACACGTACATGTACACACAGTCAAATAGAATTTGCACACATACAAGGGCAAGCACATTATTTTTCCTCTTCAATCAGGAATGAAAAATTGCACTGAGCTTAAACAGTAGTTCCAAAGAATTTTCACCTATGTAATACTAAGAAATCAATTGCACATAATTATTAAATATAATAAGTGCTTCATATACCAAACATGCTACGGCTCTACGGTGACTGCCCACAACAATTTCCTATTTCTCTGCATGATTTGTGAAGGGAATTGTGCCCTCGTACACAGCACTTCTCCCTACCCTACAGTTTGACCAAAATCCAAAAAAGGTTGTAACAAGGATATGACCTTGCATGATCGGACGATACGTACATGTACATGAACCAACGTATTCTTCGTTCAAGACTGTATTTAAATGTTTTTGATACACGATCCGTCGCCGCACGCCGAATGATGGCACTACACAAACCACTACAATCGAATCACAAACTGCTATCACACACGAACCGCTATCAAACACAGTCTTAGGAGTTTCGTAGAATCTCCCCCCGAAAACAGGGGGGAAACCACTACGCATGCGTCAATTTGAAATGCTAGCGCGGCCCACATTTTTGGTGCGAACGCGCATACACAACAACAGACTGCTGTGTTCATTGATCGCCAACTTCTCGGCAGTCCATTGTTGTTAATGTTAATGCACGTGCGCACCAAAAATGCGGGCCGCGCTAGCATTTCAAATTGACACGTGTTTTCAGGGGGAGATTCTACGAAATTCCCAAGACTGTGTTTGATAGTGGTTCGTGTGTGGTAGTGGTTCATGATTGTAGCGGTTCGTGATTGTAGCGGTTCGTGATTGTAGAGGTTCGTGATTGTAGAGGTTCGTGATTGTAGAGGTTCGTGATTGTAGAGGTTCGTGATTGTAGAGGTTCGTGATTGTAGCGGTTCGTGATTGTAGCGGTTCGTGATTGTAGCTGTTCGTGATTGTAGCGGTTCGTGATTGTAGCGGTTCGTGATTGTAGCGGTTCGTGATTGTAGAGGTTCGTGATTGTAGAGGTTCGTGATTGTAGAGGTTCGTGATTGTAGCGGTTCGTGTAGCGCCGTTGGATCAAAAACATACAACACAGTCTTGAACCAAGACTAGAACCAACGAGGAACTCACCCTCTTTTGCCTCTGACCAAGGGCACCCTTCAGTTAGTGATGCATATTGCATAAGATATACTGAAATAAAGTGTATCATTATATTAAAAAATAGAGCACGGAGAGCTAATATATCTTAATAATGAATACCAATCAAATGAAGTATCCTTTATCATGTTATAAGTATCTGAAAAACTATCTCCAGGAGCAAATATTGTTCCCTTTTCAAGAAATTATCCAAAAAATATGATACACTTTATGTTTTCCCAAACTTTTGAGCTTTGGTTTGACCTGGTGCTTTCCTAAAGCTGGAGAAACTGTGTTCAGAGAGGGCCTCGGTGCGGCTACCAAGATCATCAAACTGGTAAACAGTGTCTGTATCCATGGAATAAGTGGCATCATCCGACTCCCTGAGTTCAATTCCTACCGAGGAATGCCTGGTAGCTGGGGCATCTGTGCTAAACCGATCCCCATCTGTTGGATCTAACAGTTTGAGACTGCTATCGACACTGGATGCTGGCGAAGTGTCTGTTTTGAAGCTATTTTTGGGTGACGATTGGCTTTGGCTTTGCATGGAGTGAGTTGTCGTGCTATCACTTGAATTTGAGTCTTCTTTCGATGATGATGATGATGATGATGCAAGAAGAGGGGTTTGAGTGGTTGGGATGTCTTCATCAGCCAATGTTGACGCCGACTTAGAGGGTTCTGGTTTGATGGGCATTAACGACAGTTGGGTCAAAGCTGCTCTCGAATTGTAATGGTTGTTGGTGTTGGATGGGATTTCTTGCTCTACAGTGGTGGATATTGTTGCTGGTGTTGGTTGCACAGATACATTGAGCTGACCTGAAGGTGCAAACTTTGGTAAAACGAAAGAATCCAATTCCTCTTCTGGCGACGATTCAGGCAACCTTTCCTGTGAGTCACTACAGGGCAATTCTAATATATTTTCTTGATCCGCTAATGTTGAAGAAAACATCTCCGGCTGTTCGCTTATCTGAACTTGGCCAGCAGCCAATGGATCCAGTGGTTGTGGTTCGAGCCTACTATTGCTGGTTCCCTCGACTAAATCAGTCGATGGCCAACTGTTCTGCTTCCCCTGATACACCATGCTAGTAGGCTCAAGGGTCTCTGTACTCCCTGTGTCATTTAAAGGTTCCTCTAAGGACAGTGCAGCAACATATGGTTCAATCACGGCTGTGGTTTGTATAGTCCTTCCATCAACATGATGATTTATGTGCATGGCTTGTTTTGCTTCAATAGCCTTTGCTGCCATATCCACACTTGGGATAGGTATTGGAAGAGATGCAAGAGGCTCTGTATCAGGTGTCAGATCCTCAAAGGGGCTGTTCTGCTCCTCGTAAGGGGATGGTGAGGGGCTATGCCTAACTTCTGGGGGGTGGTACGGAGGTGGTGGTGTGTCGTGCTGTGCATTAAGCCGTGAGGAATTCACTTGGCTGTACACCGGGGGAGCTTGGACTGGGTAAGGAATGCTGCTGACAGGTGGTAGCTCTTGCTGTTGCTGGGCGACAACTTCAGATCGATCAGGCTCAAGAAGGCTTCTTGGGGCTTGATATATCATGTTGGAGGCATTGCTGTTTTAATGAAACAGAAACCATATTAAAATACATAAACAAATTGAAAAACACACTGTTAGTTTGAACATGAAGAAATAAATCAAACTTCCTGTTTGGATCTTGCCATTTTAGTTAAAGGCATTGTCCACCATATATGCTAAAAGCATTGTCTGGTATTGTTCAGGGTGGGCAAAATGACAGTCAAAACCAGTCAAAAATGCCCCTGTGTGCACATTTGGGTCAACAGTCAAAACAGGCAGTTGACTGGTTTTGACATCTACAGCAACTTCCCACTAAAGTGCAGCTATAGTAGGAGGCTTAATAACCCAATGCAAGTATACATTTTTGGAAAGCTGTTTTTTTTTTCACTTTCGTTTGATACCAAATTCGTCTGAATATGGTCAAGTTGAAAGATTTCCACATGAAATCTATGAAAATTTTTTTTAATTCAAATCCGTTGCCATGGTAACAGAATTCAACAGCATACAAAAATATTATCAATAAAAAACATACCTGGAATCATTCTAAGAGGCCTGAGCAGCATTTATGCAAGAAACAGTCAATTATATACATCAAACATACAGTACATACATTCTAGGTTTACTAAAAAGTTCAAAAAATCTCTTATTTTGACAACAAAATTTAGCACTATCAATGTGAAAAAAAAACCGGAAGTGCTCAGCAGATCCTTCTAGATGATCAGGGTGCCCTCAATTGGTATGATTAGGTCAACCAAAAGCTTATTACCTAGGCAGGGAGTGAATGCATTCATTTCATACAAATTCGTACGATTGATGTATAAAGGGTTGATCTAAAAACTAGGAGACCGTTTCCATGCCCTGTAGAAAGTCTGTTCTAATCGTGACGATACTGTCCTTTTAACTAGGTTGTCAAACATTTATAAGTGAGATAATTTACAGCCCTTTTGTGTTTACCTGAATAATTCTCTGCATTTGGAAGTCGAATGCCGAGGATTGTGTGTTCGTTGTTGGTCACCTCCACCACAGGGTAGATATCTGAGAGTTCGCCAATGAGAGTGGTTTTCCGAGCAGCATATTTGGCGGATAATTTTTGCAGCTGCTCCCTGCGTAGAAAAGGTAAACAAATCTCAGTGAATGATTCTCTTTGTTTTTATTATTACATGTATTTATTATTTATTATTATACATATCTGGTAATGAATCCAAGGATCTCTCAAAAGTACACTTAAACACTGTAACTCGGAAGCTTAACCCTAACTCCCTAGGCCCATTTGCTTTCACATACATGTAACCTGAATCCTTCCTAACTCCCTAGGCCCATTTGCTTACACATAACCTGAATCCTCCATAACTCCCTAGGCCCATTTGCTTACACATAACCTGAATCCTTCCTCCCTTGGCCCATTTGCTAACACACAACCTGAATCCTCCCTAACTCCCTAGGCCCATTTGCTTACACATAACCTGAATCCTCCCTAACTCCCTAGGCCCATTTGCTTACACATAACCTGAATCCTTCCTAACTCCGTAGGCCCATTTGCTTACACATAACCTGAATCCTCAAAAATCCTTTCAGTAGTAAAGCAAGCACATGACATGTATGCACACATGTGTTTCTAATCTGTGATACGTGTACATGTACAGGGACTGCTCCCTGCATGCATGGAGCAATAAACAGTGTCCACTGACCCAAGCACTGACCTTGCAATCACAACAACAAACATGGATGTACATGTACCATGGAAAGGCAAGTATGCCTAATAACCTCAATCCTCAAAAATCCTTTACTTTAGCAAAGAGCATGTAGCATGTAACCTCAATCCTTCAAAATCCTTCACTTTAGCAACAAGGATTTTGGATGATTTGGGAGGGTTAGGGTTAAGGAAACCTGTAAACAAGGGCGCTTGCTATGTGAACCAGAAACACCGGAGTAAACCCCTACTCTTCCACGATAAGTGTTCTGGGTTCTTTTACATGCATTACTTAATCTAGTACACAGGTCCTACGGCTTAACGTCCCATCCGAAGGATGAAGCAAAATGCTTGACAAAATTCACAAATTGCTGATCAAAATTCAAGATTTTGCTATTGAAAAAATATTGATGTCCAGTCGTCGAGTCATTTCATTTCTGGTGTTTCCCTACCATAACAAAAGAACTGTCTCGCGCTGTCAGTAAAAATCATGTTAAGTTTTTGTTTTTGAATTATGATGATACATGTATGTACACTAGCCATTGGCTGTGTGATGATACATGTATGTACACTAGCCATTGGCTGTGTGATGATACATGTATGTACACTAGCCATTGGCTGTGTGATGATATGTACACTAGCCATTGGCTGTGTGATGATACATGTATGTACACTAGCCATTGGCTGTGTGATGATACATGTATGTACACTAGCCATTGGCTGTGTGATGATACATGTATGTACACTAGCCATTGGCTGTGTGATGATACATGTATGTACACTAGCCATTGGCTGTGTGATGATACATGTATGTACACTAGCCATTGGCTGTGATGATACACGCATGTACACCAGCCATTGGCTGTGTGATGATACATGTATGTACACCAGCCATTGGCTGTGATGATGATACATATGTGTACACTAGCCATTGGCTGTGTGATGATACATGTATGTACACCAGCCATTGGCTGTGTGATGATATGTATGTACACTAGCCATTGGCTGTGTGATGACACGATGTACACTAGCCATTGGCTGTGTGATGATACACGTATGTACACTAGCCATTGGCTGTGTGATGATACATGTATGTACACTAGCCATTGGCTGTGTGATGATACATGTATGTACACTAGCCATTGGCTGTGTGATGATACATGTATGTACACTAGCCATTGGCTGTGGTATGATACATGTATGTACACTAGCCATTGGCTGTGTGATGATACATGTATGTACACTAGCCATTGGCTGTGTGATGATATATGTATGTACACTAGCCACATGGTTGTGTGATGATATGTATGTACACTAGCCATTGGCTGTGTGATGATACATGTATGTACACTAGCCATTGGCTGTGTGATGATACATGTATGTACACTAGCCATTGGCTGTGTGATGATACATGTATGTACACTAGCCATTGGCTGTGTGATGATACACGTATGTACACTAGCCATTGGCTGTGTGATGATACATGTATGTACACTAGCCATTGGCTGTGTGATGATACATGTATGTACACTAGCCATTGGCTGTGTGATGATACATGTATGTACACTAGCCATTGGCTGTGTGATGATACATGCATGTACACTAGCCATTGGCTGTGTGATGATACATGTATGTACACTAGCCATTGGCTGTGTGATGATACATGGCGTACACCAGCCATTGGCTGTGTGATGATACATGTATGTACACCAGCCATTGGCTGTGATGATACATGTATGTACACTAGCCATTGGCTGTGTGATGATACATGTATGTACACCAGCCATTGGCTGTGTGATGATACATGTATGTACACGAGCCATTGGCTGTGTGATGATACATGTATGTACACTAGCCATTGGCTGTGTGATGATACATGTATGTACACTAGCCATTGGCTGTGTGATGATACATGTATGTACACTAGCCATTGGCTGTGTGATGATACATGTATGTACACTAGCCATTGGCTGTGTGATGATACATGTATGTACACTAGCCATTGGCTGTGTGATGATACATGTATGTACACTAGCCATTGGCTGTGTGATGATACATGTATGTACACTAGCCATTGGCTGTGTGATGATACATGTATGTACACTAGCCATTGGCGGTGTGATGATACATGTATGTACACTAGCCATTGGCTGTGTGATGATACATGTATGTACACTAGCCATTGGCTGTGTGATGATACATGTATGTACACTAGCCATTGGCTGTGTGATGATACATGTATGTACACTAGCCATTGGCTGTGTGATGATACATGTATGTACACTAGCCATTGGCTGTGTGATGATACATGTATGTACACCAGCCATTGGCTGTGTGATGATACATGTATGTACACCAGCCATTGGCTGTGTGATGATACATGTATGTACACCAGCCATTGGCTGTGTGATGATACATGTATGTACACTCAGCCATTGGCTGTGTGATGATACATGTATGTACACTAGCCATTGGCTGTGTGATGATACATGTATGTACACTAGCCATTGGCTGTGTGATGATACATGTATGTACACTAGCCATTGGCTGTGTGATGATACATGTATGTACACTAGCCATTGGCTGTGTGATGATACATGTATGTACACTAGCCATTGGCTGTGTGATACATGTATGTACACCAGCCATTGGCTGTGTGATGATACATGTATGTACACCAGCCATTGGCTGTGTGATGATACATGTATGTACACCAGCCATTGGCTGTGTGATGATACATGTATGTACACTAGCCATTGGCTGTGTGATGATACATGTATGTACGCTAGCCATTGGCTGTGTGATGATACATGTACGTACACTAGCCATTGGCTGTGTGATGATACATGTATGTACACTAGCCATTGGCTGTGTGATGATACATGTATGTACACTAGCCATTGGCTGTGTGATGATACATGTATGTACACTAGCCATTGGCTGTGTGATGATACATGTATGTACACTAGCCATTGGCTGTGTGATGATACATGTATGTACACTCAGCCATTGGCTGTGTGATGATACATGTATGTACACTCAGCCATTGGCTGTGTGATGATACATGTATGTACACCAGCCATTGGCTGTGTGATGATACATGTATGTACACTAGCCATTGGCTGTGTGATGATACATGTATGTACACCAGCCATTGGCTGTGATGATACATGTATGTACACAGCCATTGGCTGTGTGATACATGTATGTACACCAGCCATTGGCTGTGTGATGATACGTATGTACACTAGCCATTGGCTGTGTGATGATACATGTATGTACACTAGCCATTGGCTGTGATGATGACATGTATGTACACTAGCCATTGGCTGTGTGATGATACATGTATGTACACTAGCCATTGGCTGTGTGATGATACATGTATGTACACTAGCCATTGGCTGTGTGATGATACATGTATGTACACTAGCCATTGGCTGTGTGATGATACACGTATGTACACTAGCCATTGGCTGTGTGATGATACATGTACACTAGCCATTGGCTGTGTGATGATACATGTATGTACACTAGCCATTGGCTGTGTGATGATACATGTATGTACACTAGCCATTGGCTGTGTGATGATACATGTATGTACACTAGCCATTGGCTGTGTGATGATACATGTATGTACACTAGCCATTGGCTGTGTGATGATACACGTATGTACACTAGCCATTGGCTGTGTGATGATACATGTACGTACACTAGCCATTGGCTGTGTGATGATACATGTATGTACACTAGCCATAATTGCTTCTCTCCACCCAGGGGTAAATGGGTACCTGTGAGGGCAGACTTGGTTGTTGTGTTTGATTAGTACTATATGCGCTGTAATGGCAGCAATTGAACTGTATACTCCCCAGGGAGCTGAGATGGTTTCAGGAATGATTTATGAGCCTGATGAGCAGGGGTAATAATATAATGCGCCTTGAGCACCAGTTTGGTGGATACGTACGCTATATAAGTCCACATTATTATTATTATTATTATTATTATTATTATTATGTACACTCTTATTCACATCAAATTATTATGATTATATTTAACGTGTAAAAAAATAATATTCCCTATAGATTCATTCAGGTATCCAAGTACTTCTTCTAAATTTCTGTACCAGGTTTGACAAATACATGCACATCCTAACAAGTAATATCCTAAGAGTAAGCATTTAGTTGAGTTGTGTACACATGACTACCAGGGTTGTAGCTAGGGCAAATTGAATGCCGGCTAATTTTGTCGAGGGTGAACGTTGGCGGCGCACAACTCGTTCCACTCGAAATTGTTTGCAAACGTTGGCAAACGTTGGCAATGTTTGCACAAGCGGAACGCAGCCCTGGCAGATCTCAGCACAACATGCAATGCAACTAACCAATCACGATTGGGATTCACTGGGCTATCCCACTACGTCACGTGCATAAATTATTATAATGTTGACCATGGATCGAGTAAGTCTCGTACCCACATCTGGCGGTGGTGCAAAGGCCACGTGTAACACGCACATGCACCATTCTTTCCCTGAGAAAGAGTCTAGGGTGTTGTGGTGGGATCATTAGTGCATGAAAGGGGTGACGGCACTAAACTCAGGTACATATTAGGCGCTTGATTGTTTTAACAAAAATAAAATACACACGTTGAATAGGAGTTTACAATGAGTTTTTTCTTTATTTCTCACTTATTTCAATGAAATTTTTAATAATTTTACATAAATTTATGCCGGTCGGAGTTTGTTAATTTTCATTCGATCCCGGTCGGCTAAAGCTAGGGCCGGTCATGACCGACCGGCGCCGACCGTGGTAGCTACAACCCTGATGACTACAAGCTCTGCATCCAATGGGTTCCCTTTTGTAGAATCACTTTTTATATTAACCCTCCTACTACAGAGCTCTGCACTTTAGTGGGAAGTTGCTATAGAGGTCAAAACCAGTCAACTGCCTGTTTTGACTGTTGAACCAAATATGCACACAGGGGCATTTTTGACTGGTTTTTACTGTCATTTTGACTACCCTGAACAATACTAGACAATGCTTTTTACCAGTCAAAAACGGTTGACTCATTTTGACCTGTGAATGTACTTACTACACGCAAGGTTCGACAGAGTTTGACTTTTAAGTGCACTAGATATACACTCACTGGCCAAAAGTATTGCAACAGGAATTTGTACGAGACATTGCCTTAGACAAATGGCCGCAATTATCAGGTCACGTGGTTACCCGAATTTGTTTCCGAGCAAGAACAGTAAAAAAGAACATTGACTTCAAAACACAGGCACTTTCAAGAAGTCTTGAGTAGTGTGAATAAAATAAAATAAATTATTGTAACACAGTTCTCCAAACTGAACTTTGGTGTGAATTTCAATGTTGCAATACTTATGGCCAGTGAGTGTACATTGGCATGTATATCAACATTTTGACTGATATTGACCCTTGTAGTAGTAGGAGAGTTAATATAATTATTATTAATTTGCTGAAATGTATCATTGATGTTTATTTGTGATTCAGTGGAGAAACAAGCTAAACTAATGAACTGTTGGCTTACCAGAAGTGTTTTTTCCTTCGCTAAATTCAGCTTCTCGACAATGGAGCTTCTAACTTTACTGACGGATGCTTCAGTCTGCCTTATTGCACGTTGAGTGGTGTGTAACCTGCATGAAAGACAAACAATCTCAACATTATTCCCTTATTGCATGAATATTACACTATTGGTAATCTCAAACATAATTGATCACAGATTTACTGGAATCTTAGTGAGGAAGCATGGTTTATCAGTAAACATTTACTACTGAAATAAATGTATTGAGTATTACATGTATTAACCCTCCTGCACTTTAGTGGGAAGTTGCTCTAGATAATAATAATAATAATAATAATAATAATAATAATAATAATAATAATAATAATAATAATAATAATAATAATAATAATAATAATAATAATAATAATAATAATAATAATAATAATAATAATAATAATAATAATAATAATAATAATAATAATAATAATAATAATAATAATAATAATAATAATAATAATAATAATAATAATAATAATAATAATAATAATAATAATAATAATAATAATAATAATAATAATAATAATAATAATAATAATAATAATAATAATAATAATAATAATAATAATAATAATAATAATAATAATAATAATAATAATAATAATAATAATAATAATAATAATAATAATAATAATAATAATAATAATAATAATAATAATAATAATAATAATAATAATAATAATAATAATAATAATAATAATAATAATAATAATAATAATAATAATAATAATAATAATAAAAGAAGAGAAGAAAGAACACGAGATTGGCAGGAAAAACCACTTCACGGCCGATTCCTGAGATGTACAGAAGAAGTGGCAAGTAGCAAGACTTGGGAATGGTTGAGGAGAGGAGAACTAAAGAAAGAAACTGAGGGTCTGATTACAGCAGCGCAAGACCAGTCTCTGCGGACAAATGTGATGAAGGCAAGGATTGAGAAGTCAGATGTCTCTTGTAGAGGAGGAGACTGTATTTCACATTTACAGCGAATGCAGAGTGCATGCTCAGACAAAGTACAAAGGCAGACACGACAAGTTGGCCAAGGTGATCCATTGGGATCTGTGTAAGAAGTACGGTGTCAAGGTGCAATCGAAGTGGTACGACCATGTGCCGGAAAAAGTTGAAGAAACGGACCATGTCAAGATTCTCTGGGACTTCAACAGACAGATCATGTTATAGAACATAGGCGGCCGGATGTTGTTGTCTTGGATAAGCATGCAAAGATGTGTCATCTTATTGATATAGCTGTGCCGGGTGATAGTAGAGTAGCCGAAGGAGAAGGAGAAGGTACAGAAATATCAGGATTTAGAGAACTCCAAAGCTGTGGCAAGTCAAGGTGAAGGTTATTCCTGTGATAGTGGGAGCACTGGGTACAATCCCGAAGGCGTTGGAGAAACATCTCAAGGAGATAGGAACATCTGTTAGAGTAGAATTACTACAGAAGGCGGCACTCTTAGGGACAGCAAGGATTCTGCGAGACACTCGAGATCTAAGGCTACGCCGGGACGACGTAGCTTGACTCGAGGTGTAACGGGCAGAAAGGAAAACAAGATCTTTCTTTTCATGCTGTGCTAACGCGAAATAATAATAATAATAATAATAATAATAATAATAATAATAATAATAATAATAATAATAATAATAATAATAATAATAATAATAATAATAATAATAATAATAATAATAATAATAATAATAATAATGTGGACTTATATAGCGCACGTATCCACCAAACTGGTGCTCAAGGTGCATTATATTATTACCCCTGCTCATCAGGCTCATAAATCATTCCTGAAACCGTCTCAGCTCCCTGGGGGAGTATACAGCTCAATTGCTGCCATTACAGCGCATATAGGGCTAATCAAACACAACAACCAACTCTGCCCTCACAGGTACCCATTTACCCCTGGGTGGAGAGAAGCAATTATGGTAAAGTGTCTTGCTCAAGGACACAAGCACCATGGTCGCGGTTGGGATTCGAACCCACATTCTGACGACTCGGCCATCAGAACACAAATCCGATGCACTAAACCGCTCGACCATGGCAAAACAAGTCAACTGCCTGTTTTGACTGTTGACCCAAATGTGCACACGGGGGCATTTTTGACTGGTTTTTACTGTCATTTTGACCACCCTCAACAATACCAGACAATGCTTTATACCAGTCAAAAATGGTCAATTCATTTTGACCTGTAAATGTACTTACTACGTAAGGTTTGACAGTGTTGGACTTTTAAGTGCACTAGATATACCAACATTTATATCAACATTTTGACTGTTTTTACCCTTGTAGTAGAAGGGTTAAGCTTCTGACAACTATTTGGTGAAATATATAATTTCAAAGTATTTGTTTTCCTTTCTAAAAGGAAATTATCAATATTCAAATGAAAACAAAAATATCAGGAAATTGCCCGTAAAACCCAGGCGAAACATTTTCAAGAATATCACTTCTTTGCTCTTGCAGTACACGGCGATCTTACCTTCCCAAGGAGAATGTTTTGTATGATAGAATGGCGGCACTCTGCTCCACTTCGATGGAAGTTTGAAACTGGCTGTCGATCCTGGTCGAGTCCTGCAACAACAAAATCAAATAAACCAGATTGGTGTAAGGGCACCAAGGTCTTTTTCTAAAACATAAACATGAAACCAGGGATGTAATTTTAAAAAAGTACAAAAAATCCTGAAAAATAGGTAGCGGGCCCGAGTCTCCCTTTGGTCTAAAGGACAAAGGAGAATTTGGAAGATTTACAGACTTGATATATTTACAAGTTTATATTTGGATGGCTGCAATGCATTATGGATAATCCCAAAATGATCCCCCATCTGAATATTCACACTCAGTGAGTCATAACCTTTATTTTGATACCTTACTCTCTTCAATTGGCAAATGATAAACAAATTATTAATAATTTCCACCCTTGACCATTTACAGTATCAAATTACAATAATGTAACAAGTAGGGCTGTGCCGAGTATCCGGGTATCCGGATACCCGACCGAAACGGTCATTACCCGGTTCCATTTTTCGGTTCCAATTACCCGTAAACGACTTTTTAAAATTCGGACTTAACATTTGAGCGGTGCAAACAGAAATCTGTGACTCTTGAACAATGCACTTGTACAGACAATTATCTTTAAATTCAAGTGATTACACTCCAATAAAGAAAAGAGCGATAGTATGGTATCCTCTGTATTATAATAGTCAATTTGTTACCATTTACAGTACATGTATTTGTACACCACCGGAGGCATGTTTTCAACAAAAATTAAAACGGGTATCCGGGTATCTGAAGTTTCCTGATTTCGGGTATCCGGTTCCAAAAATATCCGAAAACGCACAGCCCTAGTAACAAGATGGTTTAAATAAACTATATATGTCTGATGTAACTGGTACTTGGGAATTGACGGTCAATACTTGGACTCGATCATCATGCATTTGAGTACCCGTCTACAAGAACACACAAATTAGCAAGACTTGCTTGATCCATGACACATACAGTATAAACCAATGTCATATATTTACACAATAATTACACATACAATAATTATGTCCAGAGTGTATAAAACAATACTGACTGCATAATTTCGACAAACATTTGAGACATGGTCACATGTTCAATATGCAAATGAGTCCTATAATGCAGGGGCGGATCAAGGGTCTTGAAAAAGCTGCCCCAACTATATTTTGTGAGATTAAATCATTCAGATCCAACATTTGGCTTCCTAGATTTTGTAAACTTCAACTTTGACTTAGACTTGACCTTTGTGAATCATGACACATGTTCAGGTGAACTGTGACTTGAATACAAGTCTGCCACTAGATGTAGTATATTTAGCAGTTGTACATAATATTTACCAGCAGGTTATCCGATGCACCATAATAGCCTTCAAACATGCCGAAAATGACAGAGTTCGGCTGGTAACGCATTCCATCCTTGTGAATCTGGACACACAAAGCAAAGAGAAACACATTATCACACGGTCTGTCCAATGTACATTGAGAACATTCCGACTGGCCCCACAGATATTAGGCAAACAGGTATTTCTACATTAACCCTAACCCCCTAGGTATTCTGGCTAGGAACCTTCCTGAATCCTCCAAAATCCATCAACGCAATTTTGGAAACATGCCGTTATCTTCAAAATGCACCATACATGTGCATTTTCGTTGATCTTTCATATTCAGCACTTATGGCCTGTACAATGTAGTTCTTGCCAGGTAGTAATTTTGCCCCATTTGAAGAGGTGAAAGTACCAGTTTCCAACAGTGCTGAATTTTTCCCCAAAAGTGTCCCTTGGAGTATTTTGCAAGATTTGGGGTAGTTAGGGTTAATGGGGCAGTATCGTCACTATCAACAGGGCATGGAATCAAAGTGCTATTTTTTAAAGATTAAATCAGTGACTGCCATAATACCTCACATGAGGTCATAGGTCGGCTTCAAAATCGGTGCAGTGACACTTTTTTTTTGGTAATCTTTTTTTGGATTGACACAGGGAAATACGTGATACATGTATACGCAGGGACCAAATTTCCCATACACACACACAAAGTATGGTGGCTAAGAGAGGCCTCACAAATCAAGCAAACTTTCATACCCCTATGTGAAAAAGTCACAGCACGGTAGGATTCTCATTTTTAATTTATTTAACTTTTAATTTTATGTTTTCTGTGTATAGTTAAATCATATTCATTTCACAGTAATTACTTAAATATAACTTACTTATCCTCTTGTTTGGTTTTTAATTCTATTGATTTTTACTGTATTCTTGTGCTTGTAGTTCCGTTTTATCCGCCTGGATTATAATTTATTTTACTTCTTTAAAATCTATTCTTGCTTTTGGACACTGACTTAATGTTTTTGTTTGTTTTAAGATTATTTTTGACTTGATGACTTAAAGCATTTATTCTACTTTATATAATGTTCAAATTTTACCAGAAGTTTTTATGCAACACGGCCCCTTGAAAAACAACCTTGGTTGAATGGGTTACCGTGTATAAATAAGTTTAAATAATAAATAAATAATAATAATTCTAATTGATCCAGCAATTTTGGCTGCAATTGACATAACAAAATTTAAAAAAAACAAAATTAAAAATGCGCAGGTCTGAGGCGACGCGCATAGAGACCAGACACCGGAGACTTTTTTGGGGGCCTTATGCTACTGCATAAATGAGCCAATCATTTTCAGTCACTGTGTTCATCTTAAACTATGACACCGATTCCATGCCCTGTTGAAAGTATGTTTTGATCGTGACGATACTGTCCCTTTAACCCTCCTACACATTGAGGCCACTGTAAACCACTAAATGTCCAATGTGTTGTACACACATTGTTTGTGCATATAAGCCACACTGACCATTTGAAGTAATCTCCAATGTACATACATGCATACAAAGACACATGTATACCACAGTTGACCTTATTTTCAGCAGGTTATACTCCCAATAATAAATCACCATCAGCCACTGGGATGAGACCAATAAACCATACCAAGCCTCCATCATCCATTGGGATTTTCAGCAGTTATTTTGTAAACACAGACTCTCCATAGTAACCTACCACCAGCCACTGAGTCTGGAACAAAGTAATATGCCCTGCAATATGTCAATCACAAACCACTAAAAAAAAAAAACAGACATATGAGGCATTATGTTACTATGCAGTATAGCTATGAGCAATGGCTTGGAGTGGCCTGAATGGGTTGTTTAAAAAATGTCACTGATTGTAGGATGGTTAAATGGATAATATAGCATTGTAATGTTGGCAAAACTGCTTCTTTTTTTAATCAAGTTATACATCAATCTATACATATCATGGTACCTGGTGCTATATAGGACTGTAGCCGGCCTGTCATCATCGGGCATTGTCATCGGTCGAGAGGTAAGACCAAGGGTGTGATTTGACAAAAGTAGGAAATCCTGATAATTGGGTAGCAGGCCTGGGTCTCCATTTGATCTAGAGGACAAAGCCCCCGGAACCTCCTGGTTGTTTCATTATGGAGGATTTACAGACTCTCCACATCCCCACAAACACGAAACTATAGAGGTTTGGACACAATACAGGCTACTTCTCTTCTTTCAAGAACATTTTGAGGCAAAGAGAGATTTGTAAAAAATCCTGAAATCAGGAAAAATCAGGAAAAATCACAGGCCTGTAAGACGTACATGTATGACATCAAATCCTGCACAAGTCGCCTGTGGATTTTTTTCCACAGACTCTCAGAAAGCACCGAGTATACAGAGCTTCCTACATTGTCAGTGTAGGGGAAAAAATCAAATCAACTGTGAAAGGTTTTCAAATCTTAAATTAACCCTCCTACTGATAGACCATTTGAAACCATTCAAAATTTCCACTTTCAAAAATGCCCATTGGTTTTGTACACACATGGTGATACCATGAACAGTGTTGGCTAGCAAATTTTATTACCATTCAAATCCATTCAAATGTTTTTGAATGGTCGATACACTACACCTTGGTGTGTTTCCATAGCCGAATGGTTTCAAATGGTGAATAATGTACTACATACACAGTGGCTTATCATTCAAATGGTTTTGAATGGTGGATACACTACACCTTGGTGTGTTCACATAGCCGAATGGTTTCAAATGGCACATCAACTTGTATGAAAAGGTACCAAAAGTAGGAGGGTTAAGTTGTGTAATATTACATGTATACTGTACCCTTAAAAAAAACTCAGAAAAAACACCTGTACCCTCATCAGTCACATCACTAACCTGTGCTCCTAAGTAGCATAGACCCCTGAGGTTAACAAGCCACTCAATGACGAGACTACACTCAGAGTTCTGGCCTCCCCACACCCTCACCAGGATAGCTGGTTAAGTGATTTAAGGAATGACACCGTAATACTAGAAGATAGACATATCATTAGAAATAGCCAGCTCGGGGGTTCATACAGAAATTCCTTTCAGTTTTTCTTGCTGCATTCGGAGTACTGAAATCTAATAAATGAAATTTCACAATGGTAAATTTTGGCTGCATTTATTCAAGTCTTTACTTTCAATAGCGAAAATAACAAAACGATTCCGAATAAACAATTTTTTTTTTTTTTTTAAACATGAATCTCATCTACAATTTCTAGTAAAAAGCAAGCCCATTGAAAGAACCAAACAATGTACAATGCATACCATCGCATATTCTCACACTTAGTTCAAGAATGATGACAAAATTGTGCCAATTTGGAGAAAGTGTCACATGTTATTGTGGACATACATGTATGCTTTCCAAAGCAAAAATATATGCATGAAACACATCAATCCAAGTGGAATCACACTCGCTGATCAGCGCGTTTTAATCTCCAAAGGAATCAAACAAAATGCAAGTAAATCTTCAAGAATATGACCTATTACTTGTACTGGATAACAATCATGGAGTGTCGTGGCCGAGCGGTCTAGCGCACCGAACTCAAGTTCTGGTGTTGCCAGCAGCAGGGTGTGGGTTCGAGCCCCGGTCGTGACACTTGTGTCCTTGAGCAAGGTACTTAACCATAATTGCTTCGTCCTTCGGATGGGACGTAAAGCCGTAGGTCCCGTGTGTTGTATAATGCACGTAAAGTGGATTGTCGTGCGGTCTAGCGCACTGAACTCAAGTTCTGGTGTTGCCAGCAGCAGAGTGTGGGTTCGAGCCCCGGCCGTGACACCTGTGTCCTTGAGCAAGACACTTAACCATAATTGCTTCTCTCCACCCAGGGGTTAAATGGGTACCTGTGAAGGCAGAGATGGTTTGCTCTATATGCGCTAGAAATGGCAGCAATTGAGCTGTATACTCCCCAGGGAGCTGAGATGGTTTCAGGAATGATTTATGAGCCTTATGAGCAGGGATAATAATATAATGCGCCTTGAGCGCCACTTAGTTGGTGGATACGTGCGCTATATAAATCTATACATTATTATTATTATTATTATATTGTGTTTCCCCCGTTCATGACTTAATATTGCACATAATGCATGTACACACCCGCTTCCTACCAAGCATTGTACACTGACCATCTGCACTTCATCATTCGTGAACATGGAAACATTAATAACCCTCCTACACATGGAGGCCACTCCGAACCACAACATTCTGTTCTTTAGCAACCTTCCGTACATACATGTACATGTACAAGCCTTCTGTCCTTTCCAAGTAATCTTACAAAATCAACTGTGTGCCACCCAAGGCCACTGTAAATGTTTGAACATATTAGTATGACCTGCAATGTATCTATGGGAGACCACTTTACCCTGCAATCTCAGTGGTGTGACAGTGCACAGAAGGGTAACCATAGGAGGCCACTGGCAACAGCTAATGGCTTGGAGTGGCCTGAATGGGTTGTTTCAAAAATTGCACTGATTGTAGGAGGGTTAAGGCGATTAGAATGCAGTTTTACTGCAGGGAAGAACACTTCAAAAGGATACTGGACTGGGAGGCGTCCATGTCAGGGCAGGACATCTGTAGATCAAAACTCCGCCATGTTGGATTCTGCACGGATATAAACAACATCAAAGTGATCAACAATCTAATCAGCGGAAGGCAAATGTTAACAAGCAATGTGCTTTAACCCCTTGCGTACGGTATTATTGTTACCGAGTGAAGGTGGTTGCGGCCAACCAAGAAACATCTGTTGGGCCGGGGAGCGCCGGGTCAAACCCGGCCGTGGACATGTACACAACTCCACTGTTCAGCCAAGCGTATAGACCGAACAATAAGCGGGCAAGCTTACACTCCATGTCAAGAACAATATGGTTCACCAAACTATCAGCCTGAAGATTTCTATTCAAGGCGAATTCTCAGCAAATGCAGCTGGAAAATCAATTAATTCACCGGCCACGGCTATAGCCGTCAACCGTACGCAAGGGGTTAAATTCATGAATAAAGAAATCAGAGTTTGTTGAGTCTTTACCACAGGATGTAAGCTCGGGCAATATTAATTTTTTTCATCCACGATAGATCGGCAAACATATATCGCGATTTTCAATAGTATCACAATTTCTTTTTTTTCATTCATGCATGATTGCTTTAGAGCCGATAACCACAGGTATGTACCCCTCTACAAGTGTCACAATAAATAGCAAATTCGTTTGCATAGTGTGTATGTACTTCTGTTTGTGACGTTCGAAAGCTGAAAAGACTGTCGTAATTTTGTTTCCATGGAATTTCTGACTTGACTCACAATGGCAATTTCTTTTTTATCACAATGTTTTTTTTTAAACACGATTTGCCATTATCTCAATAACTTGAAAAGGTTCTCGATATCGTAATCGAATAAAAAAGTTATCGCGATATTTGATATTATCGTGTTATCGCCCAAGCTTAGCAGGATAAAGACCATGGGTCAGCCGTTGTTCCCAGCAATTGAATATTCCAAATAAATGTTTCTTTTGGGAATGTTCCTTAACTTAAATAGCATGCCACAGCTTTTCCAGCTATGAGCTACATAGGTAACTGGGCAGCGAACTGTGTCAAATCAATCATGATCAATACTTACAAGGGAATTGTGAATCTTTTCACTTGTGTATACAGCTGTGAAAACAAAACAAATCAAGCCAGTTATTTCACCACATTCATTTAAGATCATTTAACCCTCCTATAGGTTTAACAATCAAAGACACTCAAAATTTGTATGTCACTCCCAACCCATTGACTTTGTGCAGTGCACTCAAATAAATGCAAGGACATGTGGCTCTGGTAGGAAGTCAAACCAAAACCACTTGACTGTAACTTATGCAGTACATACACAGCTCTGTGTGACTCTGCATATAACTTGTAAGACATATACAAGTGTGTTTGACTTTGCCACTAACTCCAGCACTCTTAGAGAAAAACACATGTGTGAACAATTGGCAATGCAACCAAAAATACTCAAGTGACTGTCTGTGGGTGCGGTGCTTACTGGGCCAAATTTCAGCCTGGGCATAGGAGGGTTAATTTTGTTTTAGGCTGAGCCCTGTCGCTCTGTTAACCCTTTGACACACGCGACCGCCAAAAACACGTTAAAACAATAGAATTAATCTGTGCATCAAAGAGTTAAGACTTACTTTCGCATGAAGGCCATATATGCAAAGTGAAGTACGTTTCCATCAATGTTTCCTTCTCTTTGTGCGTTGCATCAGGTACTACTTGAATGTTACGTGCTGATAAGCTACTCAGGTGACGAAGTCTCCTCTGTCAAAAAAAACAAGCCAAAAATTTCAAACTTGTAAACATTATACATTCACTTGAAATGTTCGCTAGCCTTGACCAAGGCGCCCCGGGTATGGGTTTCTTGGCATGTTTGGCAGAATTTTGCGTTGCATTCTAGACACTGTGAGATGGCTTCCAATCCTTCGTCACATCCTTCACAAGTCGTTGTGGGCAATGCTATATCTCCTTGGCACTGCTCCTGTCTGTTGACCTCATCGACAAGAGAACTCAAGAAAAAACAGTTTGCTAGACTTGACAAACCTTTATCTGGAACTGCTGTCTCCTGCCTGCAAACTGGGCAAACAATATTATCTGTCTTCGGATCCTGTTTTTCAACAAGTTCTTCAATGCAATTCAAGCAGAAGCAGTGATGACAATCCAGAATTTTCGGATCGGTAAAACGAGTGCAGCAGATTGGGCATTCAATGTGTATATGACTAATCTTGCACGTCTGCTCAGATAGGGGTGCAGCTTCAGCCATGTCACTTAATAACTGCTGACCTGTTATACAAATAAAAGAACGTTGAAGAGTTATTAGAAAGAAAACATTTTTTACTTAATATGGTTGTACATAAGCGCTAAAACCCAACCATTCATTGAAATGAACCTGTTTTACAACTAGATTTAAGCCCAAATCTAAAAACACATCTTTATGGAATTCACTTGTCTCACTATGTAGTAGGGTCTGTCCACACCAATGGGTCCAAAAGTGTGACATTTTAGAAAAAACATGGGACCTTAAAATAATAAAATGAAGTACTTTGTCATATTTTTTCTGTGTAGGCCTACATTCCAAAGTTCCTTGGGGATTGTGCTTTTCAAAAATTCTGACAACTTTCTCAGTAATTAAGTAATTACAATGGGTCTTCTTTAAGATGTTATGCTCCTAACGTGGACTAGAAGTACTAATTAACTAGAAGTACTAATAAAACAGATTCATTCACATGTTGTCCAATTACAATGCTATTCCCCTAGGCTAAGGATTGTTACCTGAAAAAATCAAGACAATCCTCCTTGTATTAAACAAAATAACAGAGGATCATTTTCAAAATTTGTCATAAATTGTCTGTTCACATTACATACGTGGTATATTTCATATGCTAATTTCTAAAATACCCAGAAGATGTCTTAGTTTTGGGTCATAACAATCCAAAAGGGATTAGGGATGTAAATGAAAAAAGCATTTCATTATTTAATTCTATTATCATTACTCCTTTTCTCTCTTATGTATCAAACTTACCATTCGGAATTCTTCTCGAATTATCCACAAACAGTGTTCTAACTCAAATCCACCTGTATAGTGATAGGTCTATAATTGACAACAAGAAACGGTAACTAAACGGCAAGGTATTATTAACGGGAACGAGACAAGTGTTTCTGTGTATTGATATGTTCTGTGTATAGTAATCGTGTGTGGTTCACACACTGGGAAAACCTCAAATCTATTTCCATGATTCAATGAGGTCATGGTTCATGATAATCAGTGGATGTCATCGCGGATCATCTACGGATGCCTGTTGATGCCATCAAGTTCATGGATTTGTTATAGCCTATTGGTACAACGTCGCGTATTTTGTACATTAGGCCAAATAAAAAAAATTGTTGAGTTGCCCTCCAGTGAAAATATTTGAAGGGGTCGGTCGGTCGGGAATTTTTTTTTTTTTTTTTTTTTTTTTTTTTTCTCCTTGACTGTCATTTTAAGATTGAAATGCATTGGAACTGAAACCACATACCATGTTTTTCATTTGTATACCTATCAGCAAGGAATTTTGCTTCAGAATAAAAGTAACCCAAGCAGTTTTGTTGTACTTTTCGCTGTGATCGACACAGCAAATTCATCCATATTGCGTGCAATGCTCAACATGCAACATGTGAGTGGCCCTTCGATTTGAAAACGTGTAGATCAAGTCGCAATCGTTGACACACGTACAGTGCGGGGAGCCAGTGCACAACGTGTGAGGGCCATTTGATTTGAAAACGTGTAGATTGAGTCGCAATCGTTGACATACAAAACAGTGCGCGAAGCCAGTGGAAAACATGTGAGGGGGCCATTCGATTGGAAAACGTGTAGATTTGAGTCGCAATCGTTGGCACACAGTGTGTGCGAAGGCAGTGCACCATGTGAGGGCTGGGGCCATTCGATTTGAAAACATGTAGATTGAGTCTTGGGTACCGGTAAATTTACCGGTTAAAAAAGTGGAAAATTTCACAAATCAAACGTATTATGTTTTATACAAAGAAAATTGGTAAGTTTCATTAATAAATAGGCCTATGAATGACGGGAAGAAAAAAAAACCCGACCCGAGATTTCAGCACTTTTGGGTCGGTCGGTGGAGGGCAACTCAACATCTTTTTTTTTTTGGCCTTATGCTGTGATGTGTCTCATGATGATGTGATGTGAACTTCGTGATTTGTTCAATACATAAACTCCATTTAAAGCTAGGATTGCTCCGGAGTTGGTAGCAAAAGTGTGTAAATGATGCTTTCGAAATAGTTTCGGTAAGGCCATGAGAATGAAAGTCATAGATTTGCGTCCACCGCCCACATGTCCCGAAAAAATTTAGGCGGTATACCGCCTAAATTTTTCATTTTGCCCCAAAAAATCATTATTTGCACAAAAAAGGTATTTCCACCAAACAAATTTAGTTCCAAATCATCCACATCAGTCAAACAAAGTTTTTACCAAATTTCCACCAGTATGTGCACTATAATCATTAGCACATGTTCTCTTACAGTCTTAGTCCCGCATACGTCGTTCACAAAAAAGGTCGCATCGCGCTAGTAAAACTGTATGGTAAACTCCGTCCGATCCGCACCTGCAACTGTACCGCCTTCACATGCACAACACGTTCGCTGTTGAGCCTAGTATGCCTGTGTGTGCGGCCCGCACGTATAATGATGCACGTACGTACACAGATTAGAAGAAACATCTTGTGATTGCGCTGTTATTAATGATCAATGGAAATAATGAATAATGAATAATGAAAAAAAGCCTCATGTGTTTTCGAAATTTCCCGGACGCAAATCTATGACTTTCATTCTCTTGGCCTAAATGAAATGTGGTTAAGATGCGCTGACAAAATCCACACGTGTGCATAGGCCTATATGAATTATCCCCACGAATACGTTGCAAAATTCAAGCGTACTATAAAGTCTATCAAACACACCTATCGTTCAAGTCAACTCATATTTTCCACCCATCATCATAACTTATCCATCAAAGTATGTAGCTGTTATGGTAACTCATATGTTGTGCATCAGTGAGATAAGTGATGAATGAGGGAAACCGTACGAGACGAAATAATTCACATCTTGTATTACACTTGTATTACACCTACTTGGCTTGTCAATCAAACAGTTACACCCGAAAACTGCTGCTATCCGCCATTTTGTTGATCAAGCTTTCCAGGGTTATGTGGTCTTATAGTATCCACTTTTGGGTTGAACAAAATATAATTTGCTGGCCAGTTTATCGTGAAATCCTACCAAAATGGAAATTGATGCTCTTGTACAAAGTACACTGATCATTTGCTTGTAGTAGCTCTTTCCGACACTGTGTATCCACATCAATCGAGGTTAGGGAAAACAATTTTGTTCTTTCATCACCGCTAGTCTGGTAACTTTAGGAAAGGAAGTTGAACTTGAATGCACGCAAGGTTTTGTCTTGAGCCAAGACGTGTTGTGAATGTGTTCACCTCGCGCTGGCTGAACGAACCTGCACACTAGCTATGCAGTGCAATTAAATTTCTCATACATTATACTGGTGAAAGACAACGTGTCCGAGTGTTTCAGTGAGGGCGAGAACTTTCACCAAAATAATCTAGATTGATGTATTCAGATAAAATGCGAGACAAGAATGTCGTTGCCACTGCAGTTTATTGCATTAATCCCACCAGTAATTGAGTTTTAAATTCGTAGTCGAGCGTCAGAAAGTTATTTTTCATAGTTTCTCTTGTACAGAAACGGCCGTCGATGTAAAACATATATAATTACAAACAAGTATTCATGCAAAAGTATGTATTCCTTTTGCAAAGATGTATCAGTTTTGATTTTGTGTTCGTGGGATATGAATTTTCTTCGAAATATAAGCTTTTGTATTATGACAGAACACATACATAGAGGAATGTTGAAGATGCGTAGCTTACGTTTATATTAATCGCTCAAAATCAGTGGAAACATTTACAAAGTTAATTTTAATTCGGTCCCTGTATGTCCCAGCATTGGTTAATATAATTATGGAACACCTTTACCAGTCCGTTCCGAGTACGCTGCTGCTGAATTATTCATAAACCTCTAGCAAAATGAATAATTTATGTCTGCAAATTTATTTTAACCAATGACCGTAAGTAAAATGTTGGGCTCGTCTATACTTTAATAAGTGATACCATAACTAATTAATTATCTAATGCATTATGTATTATGGTTTCTCTATCAAATCATTAGCGAAGAAAGCATAAAACCACAGAACGGACTGTGTTTAGTCTACCGGGTGTACCGTTAGAAATGTTTCCCAGAAATTAAATCACTCGGGGGATCACTCGGGGGATACAAGCCTGTTTGATTTGGTGGTTTGTCTGAGGCTCAATATTGTTACGGTGTGTGTCGTCACCACTACAGAACAAAGTCATTAATCCTGTTGAACATTGCACGCATTCACTGATTTTTTATCATGATACAATGTTTTGTTTTGTAATATAGCTATTGTAAAGTGTCTAATGGTGAACATTCATTATTTAGACCCTTTGTTAAACTTGTCTTGTTCTTGTTAAATGTCCTTTGATATCGTCTGTATGATAATAACATGTTTAAATGTATTATTTATGATTTACTACAGACTGTAACTGTCTCACTGTCCAGAATCATTTGCTGTGTGAATTAAGTGCCCGTAAACTATGACATAGAGTAGGCAAAAGCCTTCTGGAAACCAGTTACAATACAGGTGATTCCACTTACTGGTTTTGAACGTGAAGCTCCATTATTAACCTATATTATAATAGGTTTTCTGCACCTTTCCTCGCAACGTAAAAACATATAAGTATTTATCATACGTATTTTTATATGATGAGCTTTGCCTCATAGATATGTAGCCTTTATCGTGCAACAAAAATATAAATAAATAAATAAATAAATAACAAATCGTGTAAAAGAAAATATCCTCAAAATTGCTTGATAGTATTTTATGCAGTCAGCGCAAGCAGTGCACTTTCTCAATTGTTGTCGCCAGGTACTGTAGAGCAATTTAGTACTTTTTTAATATGTAGACAGAGGGGATATTGTATACATGTTGTCACACGATGAGAAAGGAGTAAAGTATCAAATAAAATGTCTAATCCATGGCTGGCAAAAGCTGCATTTCCCTCAGTCACAA
The DNA here is from genome assembly GCA_029582265.1 of Zoroaster sp. YZ-2022. Lineage (NCBI taxonomy): Eukaryota > Metazoa > Echinodermata > Asteroidea > Forcipulatida > Zoroasteridae > Zoroaster > Zoroaster sp. YZ-2022. The sequence goes on along the minus strand of CM055829.1, from coordinate 10,013,123 downwards.
TGATTTTTTTTTTTTTTTTTTTACCGATTTATTGTTTTGGCAAATTTTTGTTTATAAAGTTAATTAAGGTAATTTATTGTTTAATGTTGCATATTTTATGGGTTACAAAGATGCAGTGTTAAAATTTAATAAATATACATGGTTTTATATAGACGATGTTACCAATAACATGCTTACAAAAAGAGCCCCAAAGGTCAATCTGCACCGGACTCAAAATGTACACTGGTCTGTCAAGAAACCATAACATCTGATATTTTGAGATCTCAGCAAAACAAAATAAATAAAAAATTTAAAAATATGTGGAGAAGTACAAAATGTACAAACTCTAAAGGTAACACAAAGTGTAAACAAGGCACATGGTACAGAACTTTAAAATGAATGTACATCATTTTTAATAATTCGGACATTTGATAATCTGGTATTTATATATGGATTGGTGAAATTCTTGCGTCGGGAGATAATAATCTGATATTTGTTGTACCTTCTCTTTAAAGGCAGTACACAATTTTAGTAAAATGTTTGTAAATGCGTAACTTACAGCAAGAGATATGTATACAAGTTTAATCTTATTTCGTTCTGTCGTTAACGACAAGATAGTAAAAAATCCTTCAGATTGTTTCTATTCATTCCAACGTGGAATTTCTTTGAATGACAGAAATAACTTTTGACGAAATTATTTTAAACGATAGCTCCCGATACATAAATATTTCAAGGAATGTCCGATACCATCGTCAACTTAAAGACCATACAAAATGATAAATATTTTCAAAAAGTAAGTAATTCTAATTAGGAATCACCAAAAATAAGACTTTCATTATGTTTATTTAACCCTTCAAAAACCTATGAAAATGTACTTCGCCACTGTCGCGAACGACAGGCCCGAAACAAAAGCCGTCGGGGACACTTTCACTGAGCCTATTTTGATGACGTACATTTACGGGAGGGCGAACGCAACTGTTTACTGCATTACGTTTTGTACATAAGGCATATCACATCGCGTACAGCTGCAAAAATAAGTTTACCAACTACGACTTCCGAAAGTGTTTTTGAAAAAGTTTCCAAAAGTAGTACTGACTAATTGTGTTGTTCATCATCGTCATTTGATGGAGATTATACTGATGTCAAAGTTGGTGATATAAGTGACATAGAATCGTATCAATTAAGCCCGGAATGGATAAAATCCGGACGAAATCCTGGCGAAAATGGCGAAGCCGAAGGAAGATCTTGAGTCCGGCATAAGCACACATTATGCAGGCGCGGATCCAGGGGGGGGGGGGCCGCGGGGGCACGTGCCCCCCGGGTAAATTGAGTAAAAAAATAAAAATAAAATTTTAAAGGAAAAAAAAAGAAAAAAAGAGGGGGAGGTCAGAGAAAAGGAGGAGTAGCCTAAAAAAAATACCGGCGACATATTAAGCATCTGCTGTGTCTACTTTTGGCATAAAATAAATACTGAAAAATGCAACAAGAAAAAAAGGTTACCGGTATCAATCATGCCATGGAACTGAAACCCTCTTTTGAGAGAAAACCGAAGTATTTCCCGGAGCTCGGGGATTTCAACTCTCTCCATCTCAACATCTAATCCTCTTGGGGAAGTTTATTACCGGTTAAATGGCCACAGCCAGCAGGAAACAATTGATCACTTGACTGAATGATTTGCTAGTTTTGCCAAAATCCTTTTTGAGTGGCCTAAACGCACACATTCTTTTCAATTAATAAAATATCCAGTGCCATCATGTCCAGTAATGAAACCATGTATTATTTTTTTGATCGTTGAAATTGGTGCCACAAACAAATAGACCTTGGCTTTTAAAAGAGAAAATCGTCTCATCATGATAAAGTTGTATTTGTACCCAAAAACCACGAACGTTCTTTGACCAAAGTACATCACGTAGTATACTTCGTTTGAGCAGCTTAATTATCTAGGCTCCTTACCAAAATTCCTTTGCAGTGAATATAGCCTTGAATGCAAGGCTGTGATGCATCTCAACAAAATTATGGTCGTATCATCTCTCCGTTAGTTACTAGTTAGTAAGTTTTGTTTATAGGCCTGCTTCAAACGTCGAACTTTTGCCGTATCTAATTCAAATGACCCAAAAATTTACATTACATGTAATAAGGAGAAACTGCTGGAACAGTTCAACAATGAGTCTTTTTCAGCAGGTCGGAAACGCATGAGAAAGTGGCTTTTCCCGATGTTGAAGAGGCTGCTTTGACCTGGTTCAAAGCTGTACGGGCCGAAAACATTCCGATTTCGGGTCCAATTCTTCAAGAAAAGGCCAGGTCTTTGGCAAAGAAGTTAGGACATCCAGACTTCAGCTGCAGTGATGGGTGGCTTGACCGTTTCAAAACACGCCAAGGCTAACGTCAACGCGGTGCTGGAAATGCGCTCAATCCTTCTTTTTTTTATAGCTCTGTTGCGTAGCCAAATCTCACACCAATGAGTTGTATAAGGTAGGTCATAATTGATTTAGAAAGCGTTAACAATAATTTTATATTTTTTGGAAAACTTTAAAAACAAAAATCATGCCATTTGAAACAAATTAATAAATATGTAAGACGTTTATAACAAATTTTAAAATAGGTAAAACTTGTAGCTTTGCATGGTGAGGATGATAAGTAAGACTAATTGCGGTGACACCATGTGGAATCTCAATTGAGTAGTAATTAGTTCTGAAAAGAACTGGGGGTACAACTCGACGTTTCGATCAGTATGCTGTGATCGTCCTCAGGAGAATGCCGGACTCTGGAAAATGCTGCTGCTTAAGTAGACTGCTGGAGGATCATCCCATGAATGGATGCTGGAGGATTAGTTCGTTGAGGCCCGCAGGCGGGAAACTGTGGGACTATGAGACTAGGATCCTAGGGGTTGGGGGAAGAGGAGTGTGTGCTCACTGAACTGAATCAGTTGTTAACAAGCACAAGGGAAGGAGGGTGGTTGACTTAGGATATAGGGGATCCCTCAGTCTGGGGTGGGTTATGGACTTCGGATATAGAAGATCCTTCAGTCTGTAGTATAGGTCGCCAAATGTCGCTGATGAAGAAACCGATGTCCTGTGGCACAGTGTCGTGTTTGACGATCTCGATGGCCTCTCTGATGCGTCTGGGGTGCCATGCGTCGATGGGTGTGATGAGTTGGGCTGCCTGCCAGTCGATTTGGTGGTCCTTGATGTGCGAGTGCTTGACGATGGCGGACTTCTCGAAATCTCCTCTGCGGCCGTGTGCTCGGTGTTCCTTCAATCTGATGGGGAGGTTGCGTTTTGTTTCGCCGATGTACACCTTACCGCACTCACAGGGGATCCGGTAGACTCCCGCTCTGTTGTTTGGGTCCGGTTTGTCCTTGTGGGTATGTAGAAGTCCTTGGAGTTGCATCTTGTGTGCTTAATTCCCCGTGCTACAATAGGTTACTTTGCGGGCGTACGATAATTTATGCACGCAAGGGGGGGGGGGGGGGGTAAAATGGCGACCTCGGCTAACTCGAACCTCCGCATAAGTCGAAGTTTGAGTTCATTCCCCTGAGATTTGACTTATCGAGATTTCACTGTATTTGAATTAGACACGGCAGAAAGTCGACGTTTAAAGCAACTGACTTCTGCCGTAAGTTCGACAGGCAGGTCTTGCCGCTCTGAACGCCAGCTCATCTCTGGACTCTTTCAAGCGAAGAGATGTTTTTGGTGATATGGGGTTTCCAAGCAGTGCTCCCATATCAAAGATATGGTCTAACCAGTGTGAAGTATAATTTCTCTTCGATGGACATTCAGGACAGTCTCAGTTAACCCTTAGCAATCTTCTGAGGAACTGATTGATTTATTTTAGTCAACCCATTCTTAAAGACAATTTTCCTCCATGAATTTAGTTAATGGAGATGACTTCATAAAGTTTAACACAGCCTCATTATAGCAATTAATTGATTGCAGTTTCTTTTATATTATATTTGATTTTCCACAGAAGCTTCGGTGATAAAAATATCCAACGATGTGTCTCATAAAAGGTTGATAAAAAAGGATTAAAAATTAAGGGGGCAGAGTAAAAAATAAAGCCACCATCCAAGGTGAACAGCGCCTTCAGTTTGGTGTACTGTCATTATTGAGAAAAGTGGATTTTTTGTATCAATTTCCAATGATGATTATAGTGACTTTTTTCAAATACTTCCCAAAATTAGTTAGTCTACATTTCGTTTGCAATCGGTAGTCTATGATCGGGTGCAAAGCAAGCTTAGTCTGGTTTCTTGACCCAATTCCTCCACGTCTACAAATTGTTCCGTTTCATCTGAAGAAGGGTCGGGGTACCGTGGAAATTACAATCGCCGATGTCAATTTACTGTCGGATTCTACGCCAGTACGCATAGGCCTGCGAAGTACGATGAGTCTTGCAGCTGATGGTTTTAACACAGGGCAAGGAACAGTATGAAATCAAGCCCTTTTCTTGAAAATTTCAACTGGACTGAATTCCGGATAAATTAAAACTGAAGTCAAAAACTGCAAATTAAATGCCAAAAATCGGGGAGGGAGAAACTTATATTGTTGTAGTCATGACATTGCTAAAATAATGGCTAAAATAATGATATATATATATATATATATATATATATATATATATATTCTCCATATAATCTTGAAAACTTTTGCAAAAAAAGTCAGGTGAAACTGGCCAGGAATCGCCTCAGATTGCACCACAGAGCATCCAGAATCCAAAATTTTCCGGGGCCCTTAAGCAGGCCCCGGACCCAACGCCGTAAGGGCTTCGCGCTTCGCGCTCGCATTTAATAATAATAACAATAATAATAATAATAAAGATTTGTAGCGCGCACATATCTACCCTGCTGGGCGCTTAATTTAAGGCGCGAAAACAAAGGAAAAAAAACCATGATTACAAACAATATACAATGTTAGCATAGGAAAAAAATGTTCGTGTTGGGTGTGCCCCCCGTCTAAAAAATTCCTGGATCCGCGCCTGTTATGGTACCCTATTTTTATTGCTTTTTACGAACAAATATGTCCAGTATTTGATTCGTTGAATTTTGTTCTCAGGAAAGTTGATCTCACGGCAAAATATGTCCAAATTGTTCTTGTTTTGTGCCGATAAAAAAATCATCCTTTGGTGATCTTGCCGGTGCTGTCAACCAGACTAATTAGTTTGACAATGACATGTGGCCCCGCCGTGCACGGACGCACACACAATACACGAGTTGACGTCAAGGGGAATCCCATATTTTTATTTATTTATTTATTTGAACATACACTTTTAAAACAGTGGCACACGCCTTCCCGGCGGTGCGTTCAGAAATACATCAAAAAGAACTACTGAAAACAATATATACCAACAATATTATAATATTAATAGTATTATTATGTGAAAGGGAAAAACATACGGTCCTACATGGTCCACCGACTCCTCCCACCCTGCAAACACGTTCCAATTCTAAACATTTGAAAAACACTAGAAATCGCCGTAGCTAAAAAAATGTTCAGAACCCAAACAAGCCTACAAGGTAAGTGCAGAAAAGTAAACATAAACATGCAGGCCCGTAAAAAATGCATTTTAGTCCCAAACACTTACAAGCACACTAATTTAATACTTTAATAATAAGATTGCGACGTTATACGGCTAGCTCGCGCGTATACGACAACGGCGAAATCCATTCAAAATCACTCTGCCGTGACTTGTTTTGAATATATTCCGCCTCCCGCCGCACACCACGAACCAGCCGCGTTGAAACCGCGATCTAAACTTAAACATACCATACACATACTTAGACCTACACAGGCCTACATATGTGCGACATTTGCACACCTCATACCCATATAAAATATGAGATGAAACAAAATATAAAATAGATATTTACTTGTAATATACAAATAATAACACAGCATCGTAGATTGTAGTACATAACTAGTCACTATTCGATTTCAATACATTTCTTGTCTTCCAAGCGCGCTTTATAAAAGATTTACAGAACTTGTCAAAAATATAACCTATATTTACTGCATTATTTACATAGGATAAATGTGTGCTACCAAGCGTAAGACTGTATTTAATATCTAGATTACCAGAAATAAATAGTTCCCAAACATCAACACAATCGTTTCTGAAAAGGTTATCTTGAAGCTTAGTATACTCATCGGATCTAATTGAATGGAGCGCATGACAAATAAATAGAAAGTGCTTCACATCTTCATCTCCATTATTGCACAGAGTACATGTCCCATCAATATCCGGTGTCCACCTACTGATTTTGCGGTCAAGTGGAAGGGTATTAGAGCGAATTTTTAAATTTCAAAGACGCGCCGTGAAAATCGGTTTTATCCAAAAGATAAGCCTCTAAGCCCGGATTATCTTTAATGGTCATGTAGTCTGCAAGGGACGTTTTACTGCATACCTCGTCCCTCCAATCATTTGCAGATATATCAACAATAATAGTCTTTACAGAATTAATCCAGTATGGATTCTGAGGTAATTTCCTAACTTTGCACTATCTATAACATCAAAAAGCCACATTTGCCTAAAACTTCCTGGTTGTGGCTTAAAAATTGTAACGCAAGTTACTGACGTCATCTAAGCTAATCATTGTATTTAACAAAAGTTTCGGCCACCGATGCATATCCAAGTTAACAACTCGCGCAAGAAATTTCATCCTAAGCGTATTTTGCATGGTAGAGATAGGGACCCAACCAAGTCGCCATAAAGAGCTGCACGCGGCGTGTTGCGGGAGGCTTTCAGAATATAGCGCGCCATTTGTAACTGAAGCTTTTCGAGTTTATCAACATCCGACTGACTACTAGGGATCCACACTGCGCTAGCGTAATTAATTGATGGGAGAGCAATCGTTCGCCATAAAACATCGCCATAGTAAACGCGATTAAAGTCATCAAAATTATCAATTACAGATTTGATATACGCAATTAGTCTGTTACCTTTCTTGACAACTTCCTCAATATGTTGGTGGTCAGTAAGGTTACGAGAAATATACACTCCAAGATATTTATATTCCCTGGTTACTGAAATATATTTATCACCTAACTTCCACAATTTATCATTATTAACACGCTGACCTGAAACTAATATATTACATTTGTCATGGTTAAAACTCATTTTCCAATCATTCGCAAATTCAGCTGCTACCTCCAACATTCTATTCAATTCCTTTTCATCATTTGCCAATAATACCACGTCGTCTGCCCAAAAAAGACTACCAACCCAAACATCGTGAATTCGCACACCCCAATCATGCTTCTTAAGTAACTTAGAAAATTCAGAGATAAAAATACAAAACAAAACCGGCGATAAAACACAACCTTGTTTAACTCCTTCATCAACATCAAAGAAATCAGTTTCGATATTTCCAAATTTTACTTGTGCCTGAACATTATCATAAAGAGTGTCAATCAACCTCCAGATACGACCCCTTAGACCTGAATTCCATGCTGCCATCAAAAGACCATCCCTCCACACTGTGTCGAACGCCTTACGGAAGTCTAAGAATGCCATATATGTTTTCTTACCTTCCGCTAAACGACACGCATTAATACTCTTCAGTGTAAAGATGTGGTCTTCGCAGCGATATGATGAACGAAAACCTCCTTGAACCTCTGACAATACATTTGAACTTTCTAGGTGTTTTGAGATACTCATTGCAATAATCCTATTAAATTTTTTTGCAACACACGACGTTAATGAAATCCCCTATAGTTATTAAGGTCCTTCGGATCACCTTTCTTGAAAATGGGGACAATAATGCCACGATTCCATTCCGCTGGAATCTTCTCAAGTTCTATAAATTTGGTGAACATATCCAAAAGTGTCCTAGTTAAACAGTCCCCACCATTTTTCAATAATTCATTTGTAATACCATCTAAACCGGGCGACTTATTGTTTTTAGCACAGTTCAGTGCTTCTAAAACAATATCTAAGTTAATTTCAACATCATATAAATTCCCAACATCATCCATATCATAACTAAACTCCTGACTTCTAATTGAGTTAACAAAATTCCACGGACAACGCGGCGGCAGCCAGACCGTTGTTAAGACGGCTCCTGTCAAGCTCACGTAAAAGTACGTCATAAAAACAGGAAAAATGTTTGCTGCCGCCACGGGCCGCAAATGTCCAACAGACTTCGCGGATGTCAACCGCTGATTTTGAGTAAATAAATCAAGGCACTTTGTATGGATTATCGTTTTATGTGATCATGTAAGTTTTTCAAGAATACCTATAGTGGATAGTGGCTTCAAATATAAACAGCTGATACATGGTCTATAGTATACAACATCGAAAAGGACAACGTTTGAGTTTACGCGCGATATTAAGATATTCCGATACAATTTAGGCTGACCACATTTTAATGAAACTTTTTAGTAATCAGTAAATTACGACCATAAAAGCCCGCCCAAATGTAATATTATGGCAACAAAAGGGTTTATTACATTTTCATTATGAATTAGATCCATGGGCCTACAGTCACTTGTTGACGTATGTTATAACGCTACCACTAGAATAATTTGTTGTTTTGACTTGTTAAAGTTTTACTGTTTTAACGAGCCGCTGAATTTTGGACTCCAAGTCACAATAATCATACCCGCTGAAAGATCTTGACGGAGTGCCTGTCAGCAACCACAAGGTCACCGGTAGGAGTGAATGTCATGCCTACAGGATTACGCAATCCATGAGCTACACGGCTGATGTGTACTCCCTGTGCATCATAATGATGTATATCACCATATGTACCGTAATGAACAGAAACATAGATGTCCCCAGCATCGTCGCAGCACACACCAGTGGATTTCATTGGTTTCCCGTCGATGGAAGTGCTGATATTAAACACTTCATTACCCATTAAATCCACACAAATAAATTTCCTGTTCTCGTAATGAGTAAAGATCATAATATGCTTATTGCTGCTTATAGCCAAATGCGTGAAATCACGAATCATGTCATGTGATATAGATGTAATCAAAGATCCATCCTGATGATGATGACATAACACATTTCTTCCACTGTCAGCAACTGCTACCCGATAATTATTGTCTACAGCAATACCTGTCAGCATACTCTTTGAATGTCCCTCTGGGTCATCTTGTGAGGGTCTGAACTGACGAATAAATTCCAGATTAATCTCATACACCTTCACATTCTGTCCATCAGTAACCAGAAGCATGTCATCACTGGTCACTGCAACACCCCACGGTGCTTTCAGTTTACCTTCCTCTGTCTCACTTTGAACGCCTGTAGTTTTATAACATCCAGTTGAGGTGAATGTTGATAATCGCTTGCTTGTTGTATCTACTACGACAATGTCTCCATTGCTGAAACAAGCAACTTCCGTGGCAAACTTGAATTCTCCGTCACCCTCTCCTTCCTTGCCAAACTCTGTCTTCAGCTGCCATTTTTCTTCATCTAGTATTTCACCGAGATCTGCATCATGAACGACATCATAACATTTGAACCTGACGAATGACTGGCTATGCTGCGCCGATTCAAACTGAAGATCCTTGTGGAATTCTAAGTTATGCATAACCTTTGGTTTGAGGTCCAATAGCTCGAAATCGTCGGCTTGTTGCATTAAATCATTGATTGAAGCTATGATTTGCTCTGCTCGGTTCATCTTGTCACGGTTGTTGTTCAGTACTTTCTCATATATAGCACCTCTTTCTTGACCCATCTGTTTGACTTTATCTTGAAGGAGTCGAGATTTATTTTTTATTTTAGCAATCTCCTTTTCCTCCTTAGCCGAAATATCACGACAAGCTCGGTGCACCATCAAACACAATCTGTTTCTTGAATGCTCTACCGAGTCAGTGACGGCTTTAAACTGCTCTCTGCTCTCTTCAAACTTCAGACAAATATCTTCAACTTCTTTACGGTAGGATTCCATGGAATCGATGATTTCACTGAATTCGTGTTCTGCTGTCCGGTGATCAAACGCGACACATTTACCGCAGGCCAGCACCTGACATGTGTCGCAATAAAAACACAACACCTGGTCAGTGTGCTTGCTACATTTTGGAGATTCAGTTTTTCTGTTATCTGTTGGAATGCTATCTTTTGACGGGGCTAATTCGCATGCTGTGACAATTCGATGAGTTTTTGTGAATTTTAATCGCCCATGGGCTTCTAGGCATATTTGGCAGAATTTTGCATTGCATTCTAGACACTGTGAGATGGCTTCCAATCCTTCGTCACATCCTTCACAAGTCGTTGTGGGCAATGCTGTATCTCCTTGGCACTGCTCCTGTCTGTTGACCTCATCGACAAGAGAACTTAAGAAAAAGCAGTTTGCTAGACTTGACAAACCTTTATCTGGAACTGCCGTCTCCTGCCTACAAACTGGGCAAACAATATTATCTATCTTCGGATCCTGTTTTTCAACAAGTTCTTCAAGGCAATTCAAGCAGAAGCAGTGAAGACAGTCCAGAATTTTCGGATCGGTAAAACGAGTGCAGCAGATTGGGCATTCAATGTGTATATGACTAATCTTGCATGTCTGCTCAGATAGGGGTGCAGCTTCAGCCATGTCGCTTAATAACCATTGACCTGTAATACTAATAAAAGAACGTTGAAGCGTTATTAGAAAGAAATAAGTCTTTACTTAACATCGCGCCAGCTCAGTAGTTCAGCCTATTAATTAATATTCTTATTTTGGTTGTACGTAAGCGCTAAAACCCAACCATTCATTGAAATGAACCTGTTTTACATAACTAGATTTAAGCCCAGATCTTGAAACACACATCTTTATGGAATTCACTTGTCTAACTATGTAGTCGGGTCTGTCCACACCAATGGATTCAAAAGTGTGACATTTTAGAAAACATACGAGACATTAATAATAAAATGAAGTAGTTTAATTTGTCATGTTTTTTCTTTGTACATTCCAAAGTTTCTTGGGGATTGTGCTTTTCACAAATTAAGACAACTTTCTCAGTAATTAAATAATTACAAGGGATCTTCATTAAGATGTTATGTTTGTAACGTGGACAGACATTTAACAAAGAGATTGACTAGAAGTACTAATAAAACAGATGTATTCACCCACATGTTGTCCATTTACAATGCTATTCCCCTAAAGATTGATACCTGAAAAAATCAAGACAATCCTCCTTGTATTAAACAAAATAACAGGGGATCATTTTCAAAATTTGTCATAAATTGTCTGTCCACATTACATACATGGTATATTTCATATTATGCTAATTTCTAAAATACCCAGAAGATGTCTTAGTTTTGGCTCATAACAATCCAAAAGGGGTTAGGGATGTAAATGAAAAAGCATTTCAGTATTTAATTCTATTATCACTTTCCTGTCAATCTTGAAACAAAATGTCTGTCCATGTTACAAACATAATGTCTTAAAGAAAGATGATCCTGCAATTTCTTAAGTACCAATAATATTTTCTTATTATTTGGTATGCACAATCATTAAATGCTAAGGAATGTTCAGGAATAGATTGGGACAAAATAGTTGCCTTTATTTGACCCTCCCATGTTACTCCAATAGTTATCATATGTACCCATTTGTGTGGAAAGACCCAGTACTAAATAACTGAAATACAAATTACTTGGATAAATATGGTTTTACTCGATGTTAATTGTTGTAAAGCCCGTTTTACCAGTAATTTCTGGCAAATTACCCCCTTTTTATTTCATTGGATGGTGTCTTTTTTTCTGGGGGGTCACAATCTTGTACAGAATTACCAACATCGCAGTAAATACACCCTATACCGGTTATCTTAATGACGTCATAGTGTTGCTTGTAATAAAGAGAATAAGCGCACCCGGAGCCCCTGAAGCTCAATTCGAGCTGGATTTTTAAAAAATAATCATAATAAAATATTGTTTATTATTATTTTCTACTGCAATAATTTTTATCAACTCGCAATTGTTTGGCCCCCCAAAAGCAGGGTGATGCTGTGCACCCCAGGGTATGGCTCCAATTTTGCGATATCCCGCATCCGACACTACCTGGACGCCCCCCCCCCCCCAATTCGAAGTAGAGATCGACGCCCATGACTCATGTCATCACTCCTTTTCTCTCGTATCAAACCATGGAGGCTACCTCCATGATCAAACTTACCATTCTCTAATTATCCACAACAGTGTTCTAATTCGAATCCACCTGGCTGTAGTGATATGTCTATAATTAACAAGAAACGGTAACTTAACGGCAAGGTATAATTAACGGGACCGCAACAACTGTTTGTATGCATTCATATGTCATGTGTATAGTAATCGTGTGCGTTTCACACACTGGGAAAAACCACAATTCTATTTCCGTGATTCATTGGGGTCATGGTTCATGATAATCAGCGGATGCCCTCGCGGATCATCTACGGATGCCTGTTGATGCCATCAAGTTCATGGATTTGTTATAGCCTATTGGTACAAGGTCGCGTATTATGTACATTATGCTGTGATGTGTCTCATTATGCTCGGTGCTGTGATGTGAACTTCATGATTTGTTCAAAACATAAACTCCATTTGAAGCTAGGATTGCTCCGGGGTTGCCCTTGTTAATCTGCAGCTAGTTGGCGCTCTGATCTGCGATAGCGTCATCAAACATATTTTTGAAAACGATAAGATATTATTACATGATATGACATGTACGGCATGTCACATAATTAGTCTATAGGATGATGCAAAGATTGTGAATATATCTTTTGTGGTTAATGAGATATGACTTTAAAAATATTAAACCTCTATTTGATGTAATTCGATATATGATGACGTAATCATGACGTCACAACTTCATTATGACACCATTAAAAAGAAGGTTGGGAAGACAAATCATGTGGACTTTATATCACTTGGATAGTGTGTCGCCTCTAAATATGCATGGTGGCGCTATTTGTCTTGCAAAAATTATGAATTTTCCATTCTTTGTTCAGGAGGTTCACTTGCAGGGTCAAATATGTAATCCTTAAATGAATTTTTATGTCATATATGCATTATTTATAAGCATTCATGAGCAGTGGGTACGAGGCTGCTCATAAACCTTGGGAATGAGGACAGTTCAAGGGGGTTCTTATAAATTCCGACTAAAGTAATTCTCTAACGCTCTTCATGCTTACTTTTTGTGTTTAAGATGTGTCAGACCTGAAACACGTTGCCAATGAAAAATCCAATTTAAGGTGTTTTGGAAACGTGGGATTTATGCAAGCTTGTTTGTTTTAAAAAAATGCCTTCTTTTTAGATGATGAAAAAATGTGTATTCTGGGAATGAGGATAATTCGTGGGAGGTTCTCATATATTTTGTTCGTAAAGTTCTGTATGCGGTTCTTAGTTACAATTTGTGTTTCAGATTTGCCTTTTCTTGAATAATCTGCAAATTTTCCAGACCTAAAACACGTTGCCAATGAAACGTCTTAATTTTACTAGGTATTTTTAAGGTGTTTTGCTGGTCCAATTTGAATAAAATGTGGCACATCCTGCCCCGGCACACTTCATTACTGATGTTGCATGTGAGCATAACTAAAATTAAAAGCACTCATGGAAAGACTCACAATTGTTGCACAATGCCATTGATTGTACAAAAAAAAGGAAATGAAAAATAAATAAATAAATAAAAATAAATAAATAAATATATAAATAAATAAATAAATAAGGTCAAAGTTGACGATGGCATTGCTTGATAATCAGCTTTCAACTAGGAAGATCCCTTAGAAAATCGTCATCCCTGGAAACTATTGGTCAATCATTACCAACGAAACAGTCAAAATTGTCTTTTCTTTTGTTTACACACCTGATTTGTTTTGTCAAGAAAAAACGGGGCTTCAGCAGGCTTTGGTCGGGTCTGTCGAATATAAAATAAATTGAAAATTGAAAATGAAACGAATGTGTACTGGAGATATTCTACGGTCTCTTCTCTTCCCTGTAAAACTTTAGACCTAGCATTAAATAAGTATATGGATGAGCATAAATTGTATGGTTTTTTCCATAGGGAAATCCAGATTCTAAAAATAAAGTAAGCCTTCATAATGAACGCACATTATATACAACAGGAAAATACGAAATAAATACAGGGATAGAAGTTTAGCTATTCAAGCGTTCTGTTTGGAGATTATATATAGGCTATGAATGGTATTTTCACCAGAAATATCCGACTTAGCTCAATCTCACGTTGCCATAATTTGGTGGTCGAATCAATTATGAAGAGGCAAAGGGCACTTCGGTTCATCGTGAAAAGATATTATAAACATCAATTCTTTTCCAATTTCATGAACACTCTTGTGACCCCTTTTTGGTGTCCCAATACCGCTGGAGAGACGCATAGTGCCCCTTAACTCTAACCATGCTCACTGCAACAAGATGGAACAAATTTAAACATTTGTTCCATCTTGTTGCCCTCATCAGAGAACAAAACAAAATGTTCTAGTCGGTAGATCCTGTTGCATTGAGCAAGCTGCACACTGCTTGTAGGGGGTTAGGGTTAATAGCATTGAGGTAAATACTCGTTCAAACTTAACAACTGAGCTGGATACACATTGTTGGAAAAAAAAACTTACAATGTTTGAATATTTGACCACTATTCCATCCTAAGTCACTTCGAAGCAAGCAAACTGCCAGCAGAAAGCATTATATATTCATATTACGGTCATGCGACTTTTTATAAATGGTTATGTGAGAACAACATGTATTGTATTACCCCATCCACAAAATCCAGTATGCATATTCCAAACCTTTCGCCACTAAAATAAAACGGGACTAGGTAAAAGTAAACGATTGTCACGACAACCTCTTTAACCACAATTCAGCCATGAAAACGGATCCCAAATTATTCTTTCAATGTGTTGTTTAATGTTTGGTGGAAACTAATTCTCTTCCCTCCCTCATCGCTGTCGAAATGGGAGAAAACGTAATGTGTCAGGACCATATTCTATTATATTGGATTATTTGTATTTTTGCAAACGATCACTAGTTGGCTTTATACTTGAGCAAAACAATAAAACAAAGTATAAAACAAATGTGCAAAAATACTAACAACGGAATGCATTGTATGTGGTCATTTGAATTTTTAAATATTACTTCATTAGATTAAAAAAAAAAAATAATATCCATAATATCCATAATATCCAGCTAAATACATCTCCCAAAGCTTTCACCACATTTGAGCTGAAATGCAATTGTATAAGACAATTAATGGATGCCACAGTTGCAACTAATTACCCTTTATCAACTTAGCTCTTAACTATGAAAAGGGATCCCAAAGTTTAAGGGTAATCGGCATTTCCAACTTAAAATAATGTTTAAAACGTCAATATTAGGTCATAATAGGAACACTTTAGTCACTTAAAATAGATTTACATCACATCAGTTTGGTTTCCAAATTAGTCAGGAGGTCTTATGATATTGCTATTACCACATTCCACTGTTAGGAAACTGATCACTGTTGTTGGTTGCAGTGACACCCTGGTCATAGGGCATAGATTTACAGTTGCTGTATGGGCTTCTAGATCGTATCGAAGTTGGTTGTAAAACATGAAATAATTTTCCATACGAAATGCAGGATGACGATGTGCAGTGACGATTTTGCAGCTCACACAAGTGACGTCTTCATGTTTGTTCCATCGGTTTAATTTAAAGATATATTATCAGTGCTGGCTGTTGAATATATTTTTCGGCTAACAAATCTTCAAATAATGTGTTGTTTGTGCACGCAAAATATAACCCCACTAATTTGTGTATCCACAACGGTACATTCTGTCTATTCCTATTCGACAAGGACAAATTGTACAGGCCTATCAACTTTTCTCAAACCGCTACGGCTAATTATCCCTTTCAATACCAACAGATATTTGTCACTAATGCATTGGTTACCACACTGTTGTCAGTGAAATGACTCTTGTTTACCAGAGGTATTTTTACTAAGTTTGTGTGTTTAGCGCCCTCGCATGACAATGGATTGAAAGGCAGTTATTAGTCTTTCAGGTGATATGAAATACTGTATGGGCAGGGTCACAGAAGAGTACTTTTACAAGCAACTTAGAGGCAACTAATGGTACTGCAGGCTAACAAAATGCTCGGGATGCACATTTTTCTGACAGTGTAAAAACATTACAATGAAAAAGAAGCGAATATATAAATGTTAGTATTTTATTGTCTTGCAGATTGCCTGGAACTGATTGCCTGTGCATTGACTCATGTGACACTGCCTCTTTCAATGTCCATTAAAAGAAGTGTACAATAACAGATAAATAGTACAATTATCATGGCCAATATATGAAATCAGTAATTAATATGTGCACATATAAGAGCTGTCAAATCACTTCAAGTTGGATGGAGTTACAAGTGTGCAATGCTCCTCTTTCTCCCCTCTTCAATGTTGAGTTGGGTTGGCGGTGCGTCCAACATTGAAGAGGGGGGGAGGGGGGCAGAGATTGCAAGGGAATGAACTTGAATCATTGGCTGTGAAATTTATCGAAGAATATGGCACTACACACACATTGGCTTATTACAATGTTTACATATCATACGAGTTTGTCTTCTTTAAACTTTGTACAGCTGTGCTTCTCCCGACGTTTCTCGTAAAGGTCTGGCCGATAAAGTTGTTACTGCGTTTGAAACATGTGGCATCGCACGGGTACATGTACTTCAATGGGCGTGTTCTCAAGAATTTCACACCGATTGCGGGCTGCATCATCACATGTCGTTGAAACTTGACAGAACTCAGCGGTGGTTAAAGGTTCATAATTATTTAGCTCACCACAACTATTACAGTGCATGGAAATATGTCACTAAAACTGATCAAGCGTACATACAGTCCCAGGGCCATCCAGATTTAACCACTGATCGTTTGCACCCCTCACTAATGTTGCATCTAAGGCTGTTGTCCAGGCCACTCACACATGGGTAAATTCAGGGCTGTTAATGGAGGGCGAGTTGGGTTTGCAGTGTTTACATATCATACGAGTGCGTCCAACATTGAAGAGGGGGTGGAGAGGGAGGGCAGAGATTGCATGGGAATGAACTTGAATCATTGGCTGTGAAATTTCTCGAATCATATGGCACTACACACATTGGCTTATTACAATGTTTACATATCATACGAGTTTGTCTTCTTAAACTTTGTACAGCTGTGCTTCTCCCGACGTTTCTCGTAAAGGTCTGGCCGATAAAGTTGTTACTGCGTTTGAAACATGTGGCATCGCACGGGTACATGTACTTCAATGGGCGTGTTCTCAAGAATTTCACACCGATTGCGGGCTGCATCATCACATGTCGTTGAAACTTGACAGAACTCAGCGGTGGGTTAAAGGTTCATAATTATTTAGCTCACCACAACTATTACAGTGCATGGAAATATGTCACTAAAACTGATCAAGCGTACATACAGTCCCAGGGCCATCCAGATTTAACCACTGATCGTTTGCACCTCACTAAGGTTGCATCAAAGGCTGAAGACCAGGCCACTCACACATGGGTAAAATCAGGGCAGTTAATGGAGGGCGAGTTGGGTTTGCAGTGTTTACATATCATACGAGTGCGTCCAACATTGAAGAGGGGGGGGGGGGGGGGAGGGCGGGCAGATTGTGCGAGGGGAATGAACTTGAATCATTGGCTGTGAAATTTCTCGAAGCCTATGGCCCTACACACATTGGCTTATTACAATGTTTACATATCATACGAGTTTGTCTCTTAAACTTTGTACAGCTGTGCTTCTCCCGACGTTTCTCGTAAAGGTCTGGCCGATAAAGTTGTTACTGCGTTTGAAACATGTGGCATCGCACGGGTACATGTACTTCAATGGGCGTGTTCTCAAGAATTTCACACCGATTGCGGGCTGCATCATCACATGTCGTTGAAACTTGACAGAACTCAGCGGTGGTTAAAGGTTCATAATTATTTAGCTCACCACAACTATTACAGTGCATGGAAATATGTCACTAAAACTGATCAAGCGTACATACAGTCCCAGGGCCATCCAGATTTAACCACTGATCGTTTGCACCCTCACTAATGTTGCATCTAAGGCTGTTGTCCAGGCCACTCACACATGGGTAAATTCAGGGCTGTTAATGGAGGGCGAGTTGGGTTTGCAGTGTTTACATATCATACGAGTGCGTCCAACATTGAAGAGGGGTGGAGAGGAGGGCAGAGATTGCAAGGGGAATGAACTTGAATCATTGGCTGTGAAATTTCTCGAAGCATATGGCACTACACATTGGCTTATTACAATGTTTACATATCATACGAGTTTGTCTTCTCAAACTTTGTACAGCTGTGCTTCTCCCGACGTTTCTCGTAAAGGTCTGGCCGATAAAGTTGTTACTGCGTTTGAAACATGTGGCATCGCACGGGTACATGTACTTCAATGGGCGTGTTCTCAAGAATTTCACACCGATTGCGGGCTGCATCATCACATGTCGTTGAAACTTGACAGAACTCAGCGGTGGTTAAAGGTTCATAATTATTTAGCTCACCACAACTATTACAGTGCATGGAAATGTCACTAAAACTGATCAAGCGTACATACAGTCCCAGGGCCATCCAGATTTAACCACTGATCGTTTGCACCCCTCACTAATGTTGCATCTAAGGCTGTTGTCCAGGCCACTCACACATGGGTAAATTCAGGGGCTGTTAATGGAGGGCGAGTTGGGTTTGCAGTGTTTACATATCATACGAGTGCGTCCAACATTGAAGAGGGGGTGGAGAGGGAGGGCAGAGATTGCAAGGGGAATGAACTTGAATCATTGGCTGTGAAATTTCTCGAAGCATATGGCACTACACACATTGGCTTATTACAATGTTTACATATCATACGAATTTGTCTTCTCTTAAACTTTGTACAGCTGTGCTTCTCCCGACGTTTCTCGTAAAGGTCTGGCCGATAAAGTTGTTACTGCGTTTGAAACATGTGGCATCGCACGGGTACATGTACTTCAATGGGCGTGTTCTCAAGAATTTCACACCGATTGCGGGCTGCATCATCACATGTCGTTGAAACTTGACAGAACTCAGCGGTGGTTAAAGGTTCATAATTATTTAGCTCACCACAACTATTACAGTGCATGGAAATATGTCACTAAAACTGATCAAGCGTACATACAGTCCCAGGGCCATCCAGATTTAACCACTGATCGTTTGCACCCTCACTAATGTTGCATCTAAGGCTGTTGTCCAGGCCACTCACACATGGGTAAATTCCTGGGGCTGTTAATGGAGGGCGAGTTGGGTTTGCAGTGTTTACATATCATACGAGTCGCGTCCAACATTGAAGAGGGGGAGGGGGGTGAGAGGAGGGCAGAGATTGCAAGGGAATGAACTTGAATCATTGGCTGTGAAATTTCTCGAAGCATGGCACTACACACATTGGCTTATGACAATGTTTACATATCATACGAGTTTGTCTTCTCTTAAACTTTGTACTGCATACAACACAGTTCCGTTTCTTGCGACTGCGTCCAGGAAAGTGTGGATGTTGACTTGAAGGCCTGGAACTCGCGAGTTGATTTGCATGCTGTGCTGGGTTATACTTCCAGGTGGAAAGGAGACCTCTATCACCTTTCACCCGGAATTCCAAACCTGACAAGCGACTGTTTGTAGGGATGCTATTGTAGACGATAGTAGCATTCAATAAACAAATGTCTAGCATGGTGACGAATAATCTTTTCCACCATTTTAGTGTTCGGTGATTGTGCGTATAATATTTGCATAATTGGCCTAGATCACACCCTCCCATGTATTTATTATAATCATTGACTATGGATGGTTTTTTTGCTCACGATATCCAGTCGAACTCTTCCTGCTGCGAATCTGTTTTGTGGTGACACTGCAATCACCATAGTTTGTCAGGAGAGTGACACGCTTCGTATCCCGCCATACGACGCATAGTTGGCCTGCTTTTTGATAAAACTGGGGATCAGCATCTCTTGTCATGTGGTGTTTTTGGGGTTTGCAAAATCTGAATGCCTCGTGTGGTGTATCGCACAGTTCCACAAGCTCCAAATCCTAGCTGTGACAACTTGGATACCAGAGCCGGACTATTGAACCAATTATCCATATAGATGCAATGTCCCTTATGTTCTAGTCCTTTCAGTAGATTCAAGACTATTTTGCCTTTGTGCGGAAGATTGGGTGGATGGTGCGTTGCAGCATAAGCAATGGTGGTTTTACTTGGTGGCGACATGGGTTTGAGACCCCGTGAACAAGCTCCATGCACAAGTGTACCCGGTTTCCGACTCGTTCAAAGAAAAGTATTTCAATCCCCATTTGGCAGCCTTTCGTGGCATGTACTGTTTGAAGCCGATTCGTCCATTGAATTTTACCATAGTCTCGTCCGGTGAGAGGTTTCTTCCAGGCTTATAGATCCGAAGAAAGGATGGCAGTACAATGTCCAGTAGAGGGCGAACTTTGAAAAGTTTGTCAGGGGGGGATTTGTCTTCAGCTTGGTTGTTGGCGAGGTGCAAAAATCGAAGGATTGCCGTGAATCTATTACGAGCCATGGTCGACGAATACAGGGGACTTCGCAGGACTTCGGACGTGGACCAATGCATGCTGTATCGGGGTCTTTTGTTGATGCCCATGGATAGAAGTAATGCGACGAAAGCCATCATTTCGGAACATTTGTCAGAGTCCAAGCACTAGGCGGATTGGCTGTGTCTGCAGACAAAGTTTGGGCTGCATAACGATTGGTCTCTTCTACCATCAATTCCCTATACTGCTTGACAAATGTACAGTTGCAAGATTTGGAGGGTGAGAACTTACTGTAATCTTGAGTACAACCGGTGTGTTCTGTAAATTGCACGGGCGGTCGCTTACGCTTATAGTCCGGGGCACTTGCTGCACGCCATCCAGACCGGAAATTCTGCTTTTCCGATGAAGATGATGAGGTTGGGATATGCTCCTCATCACTGTCTTCCGACGTAGGTGGGGAAGATTCGTCTGAGGACATGTCAGACCCGCTATCAGCAAAGATTTCTTCCAAAATATGTTCTCTCTCATCGTCGTCCATGTCTGATCGTGAAGGGACGCGTTGTGGTAACTATTTAAACCCACGCGCGCGTGCCTTTTGTAACCGCACTGCCAAAAGAGGGCGCTGTTGACATAGTGATTACCACCAAGATGGCCATAGTGCCATTTGGCACTGCGGGGACCAAGGGACCTGCACTTTTGTGTGCCAAAAATACTCCATGGTATCCAACTGGAATGTAACTTTGAGCCAATTTGGCACAATGGGATTGAAAGGGTTATGCGCACCCTTTACTTTCGCGGCCTATAATTTGAGTATTTTTAACGCAGCTTAATAATTTGATTTCTTGTTTTCTTAAGTCTGGAATTTGGTTCTAATTGATATTTTTTGCACAATGTCTGATTTGAAAGTTCATAATTGTGGTGACCGTAGACCAATTCTAATTTGAAATTGAGAGTTCAAGTTGTAATCACCTATGGACATCTTTAATTGCAAACGGAACTCCGTATTGTTAATGAATTAGTTGCGACTGGACTCTTGTACCCTTCAGTTTACTCTCAATGAATGAACACAGTCACATGCATAGCACACTTTTACTCGCAATTCTGCTTTGATCGTCTTTCAAAAGCCTTACACTAGATTAGAGGCAAGGAACTCAGCGGTTGAAAGATTTTGTTAAAATTTTAGTATGATAATATCAAGTCTCAGACCCATCTTTCGTCCATTTATTTATCTGAATTTGTTCAACAAAAACAATGTCTGTGTATCTAATAATATTTATAAATATTCTTAGAGAAAAAATAAACATTTACTAAAGCAGGACTCGAACCTGTGACTGTTGCTATACCAATTGAGCTTTTTTGTCAGTCCTATAAATTGATATTTGGAAGACTGTCAACTATAGGGCTGGATTGCTCCGTTGCCAGAGCATCGGTAATTCATTCGTGTACCCAGTGATGTGGTCCGTTTACCTACTTTAAATCCGACTTTATTTGCTACCACGAATATGTAAGTCACAACAACAAAATACGGTAAGAAAGCGTTCATAATCTCATACATCAATGCAATTCAATTCGATATTTGTTTCTCTACTGCAAAAACCAAAAACGTGTAAATCAATGACCAATCCAAGAGCAACAAATTAATCAAAACATATATGCAAAAGCAATTATGGAGGCTAATTCAAATTACCTATATAGGGCAGATGCATAATGTCTGCGACTAACTCATAGACTATTGGGACGGTAGACTGGGCATACAAGACAAACGAAACAAAGGACAGAACTAGGACAGTCAGATGACTTAAAAGAAAACAAAGAGACATGTACATGATGTACACACAAACATGAACATTTAAAAAAAAATTATGGAGACTTATTGAATTATAATGACTTACTCAAATAAAGAGAAAGTACTGTCGTATAATAAGACCATAGATTTTCTTTGTAGGAGGCTTTGAAGCGGAGGAGGTTTTGTAAGAGGCTCACTGCACGTCTACGAAAGTTAAATGAATAACAAGGGTTGGAATTTTAGACAGTAGTTCCCACTGGCCATGACGAAATAATTTTGTTTCTCGATAACATAATGTTGGTTGAACAAGTTCTGCAAGAGCAGAATTTGAACAGGGAGGAGTGATTTCACGATATACTGTTCACCACAAAGTGGATATACTGTAAAACCACATAATCCTGGATAGCTTGACCGACAAAACGGCGTATAGTGTAACATTATTGGTTGACCCATTCTGTTTGAATTTGATCGACAGGCCGGATGTATACATGTATTAACAAAATAGTTAACATTTGATTGATGTGAAATATGCTATCCCGACTGGGAGATACTGATTAAAACCATACTTCTGTGAGCTTACCAAAGACCCCAGACGGGAAACCCTTAGGTAACAATAGAGCTTCTACCTTATATATCAAAGTCAATTAAAACCCTCCTACAATCAGGTGCAATTTTTTGAAACACCATTCAGGCCACTACAAGCCATTAGCTGTTTGCAGTGGCCTCCTATGGTTACCCTTCTGTGCATTGTCACACCACTGAGATTGCAGGATAAGTTGGTCTCCCATTGATACATTGTAAGCCATACTAATATGTTCAAACATTTACAGTGGCCTTGGGTGGCACACAGTTGATTTTGTAAGATTACTTGGAAAGGACAACTGAAGGTTGCACAAGAACAGAGTTTAGTGGTTGGGAGTGGCCTCCATGTGTAGGGAGGAGATTAATGTTGCTCAGGTCACAATACTCATACCCCGGTGAAATACTACCCTGATCGGAGTGCCTATCAGCAAACCACAAGGTCACCGGCAGGAGTAAGCATAATGCCTGATGAATTGTACAATTTATGGCGAGCTACACGTCCGATATGTGTACCCCGTCTGGGTCATAACAGTGCACCTCCGTCTCTTTACGTTTATCGCGATGAAGAGAAATGTAGATATCCCCAGCATCGTCGCAGCATACACCGTAGGGGTTTCATGGGTTTACCGTCGATGGAAAGGCTAATATTGGAACAACTTCATTTACCTGTAAAATCTACACACAGAACCTTTCCTGTCCTCGTAGTTTGTGTAAAGATCAGAGCGCCGCCTCATTGTTACTACTAATAGGCTAGGATCGACATGAACCAGCAATAATTTCATTGGATATAGTTGAAGTCAATCGATCCATCCAGAGTTATGGAGATATAACCTTTTCTTCCACTGTCAGCCACTGCTGCATGATTATTATTGTTCAGTAATACTCATTCAGCACACTCTTTTGAGTGTCCCTCTGCGTCATCTTTTCGTGAGGGTCTGAACTGACGAATAAATTTCAGGTCACATTGTCATATACCTTCACTGATTCTGGTCTCAACAGTAACCAGGGTATGTCATCACTGGTCACTGCAACACGTGTCGGTTTTCCCGTT
>CM055829.1:9970325-9988801 GCA_029582265.1 Zoroaster sp. YZ-2022 | reverse complement strand
CTGGCAAAGCATTGTCTGGTATTGTTCAGGGTGGTCAAAATGACAGTAAAAATCAGTCAAAAAATGCCCGTTTGCACATTTTGGGTCAATAGTCAAAACAGGCAGATGACTGATTTTGACCTCTATAGCAACTTTCCACTAAAGTGCAGCTATATAGTAGGAGGGAATATTGTAATAGCAAAAGTTGTACATTCCGTTAAATACTACACATGTATTGTTGGTACAGAATTCAATGTATATTGTATTTACTTACAAGTCGTAGCCAAAAGCTTGTTGTGATGTATTGCTGTCTCTCATTCTGCAACAAAACAACATAAAACATCAGCATGTACAAATACAAGGACAACACTTTTATGGCGTAATTTTACACGAAAGCACAATTTCTCTTCAGGGAAACATGTCTTTGTGTAGCTAGAGATTATACAATATGAACATGACGTGGGTATCTTCTTTAAGGGGATCGAAGAAAAAACTTTAAATGTTGATCACTATATATGGCATTCAGTTATTCACTGATTGGATTCATTTTACAAACGTGTCGAGTTTTTGTGGTGTTACGTGAGGTGGATAGGGATTTATCCTACGTGACTTTATAAATAAATGAAATAAAATAACACTACTAATACAAATATAGTCGACTCGTTAATAGGAGCATGGTAACAATGAGATTCTGTTTTCGAAGAGAATTGTTCTTGGTCACGAACTATCTGTGCATGATTTTAGTGTCAACATTTGGTTTGGACGAGGTCGAAATTGCGAGATTCCTGATTCGACAAGGTCTTTTGCCAGCCGCCTTGGGAGAAAATGCAGTTTGTTGCAGTGGCGCACCCAAGGGGGGGGGGCTTGGGGGGCTCGAGGCTCCCCCCCCCAAGGGCCCGCTGATGTTTTATTTTTTTTTTAAAGAAGGAGCCAGGAAAGAGAGCAAAATCTGAGCCCAAGTCTTGTCTACAGAGGAGTTCGGCAAGGAGTATAGGGCAGTGGTACAAGGGATGGGGACTCAGGAGACTCAAGCTCCTCCAAAAGTTTTACATTTATTCCACTCACTATTATATTTTACGGCGTTGCGTATGCATGTGCATGTAAGCTTGAAGGGCCACCAGTATATAACAAGCATTTTTACATTCTCCCCTGCCATGGTGCACCCTGATCAGGGAGCAGCTTTACTTAATTTTATTTTCATTTTCTGTTGTCCGTTTCTCTTGTTGAGGTCGTTGACTGTCGTTGAGGTTACTCGTAAAATTTAAACACGCCCGCATTATAATCAACTCCTTTCCAGTTTGTACACAATGGCCCAGGATTGGGTTTTAATTTACAAAGATTATGTGACACTCTTTTAGCAAACACCGATTGGATAATATTGGGATTTGGTTTTGCCGCCAAATTCGTGTTTGAAAAATTTAGTTCCGCCGGAATGATCACAAACTTTACGTCCACGCAATGAAAGTATTTAACCATAGAAATCTTGCAGACGAAACAAGCTCAAGTTCTTTACATCAAGAGGAGGAAATTATATGGAAGGGAAAACCCTACGAGTCCGAATCATGCCATAATGTCTTCTTTTTATGACTAGAAACCACCAGGAAACATTTAACATGTGCCGTAGGTTCACTGACGAGCACGACTAGGGACATGGCTGCAGCCGCGCCAGCGGTTATGGTTTGGGTCAGCCTATGTCTCCCCATTATTGGTTTTCAAATAAAAATATTTTGAGCCCCCCCCCCCCCCCCAATCAAATCCTGGGTGCGCCACTGGTTTGTTGCCTATATTTTTAGTCACCAACAACTTATTGCCAGCAAGTCAGTGTTTCAAAATGTGTTTCATTATCTGTTGTTTCAACTTGCCGAAATTTTTCGGTCATTTTGAGGTGCTAATTGGGTGCCGTAATCCGGCACTGTCAGTCCCCCATCGGCATCCAGCCTGAGTCGTAACAGGCAAACAATAGCAATCACCATTACGGGTTCTTAAAGGGGGACTGACATCCTTTATTGTGTGTGTACTTAAGGCGTTTTGTAATAAAATATTGTTTTTGAGACCCACCTGTGTCTATTTAATCATTGATTTATGAGTACAAGTATTTTAAAACAATGTTTGAAGTGTTTGGGGGAGGCAACCCCGCCCATGGTGAAAGCTTCATTTGCATAAGATATGTGACGTAAGGTCGGGAAGATCCGATGTGTACATGATGTACATGTACATACAAACGTTTCACACACGTATCGTCAATTTCATTTCTTCCGTGATTTTTGTTTCCGGAACTAATAAAATGCCGGGAAGATGTGTTTCTGCAGGATGCAACAACACCACCAAAGACGGTGTTAGCCTTCATCTGTTCCCAAATGACCCAAAAATCGCCGTATTAGTGTTCATGCGTTTTGCACGTACGTACGACTGTCATTAAGGTCTTGGCCAATGAAAAGCTCTGCTTTGCTGACTCCGCCCCAAGCTCCAACCCCCTCCGACCGTCGATGTCTATAGAATTTCACAATGAGTCCGGTAGCCGATTGTTCAATTTCATTTCACTCGTGGATTTGCAACAATGGAGATTAACAACACACTGCCTAAGTACTTCAATGGTTGTCTGATCTGACACTAAGAACTATTATGTATCAGTGACGGATCCGAGGGGCGTTTTTGAAACAGTTCCCATAAGGTACAAATCTTGTGGTTTCCGTCCCTTCCAAGCCTCCCACATTACTAAGAACCATGAAAGATAAGATAAAATGTACATCTTGACACTTACAATTTAAACATTTTGTTAATAATATTCATGCATACCCGTACAGAAGGGGGTAGAAAAGTTTGAAATATAGCCTATATTGAAACTGGTGGGATTTTAAGTGGCGGCTTTTCAATATTTCTTTTCGATTTTCGTTTTGAAAAAGGAATCTGAACTTCGACTATTGTGGGAATTTGGGGGTGCGTACGCATGTTCGGTACTCTGCGGGTAGGCCTAAGTTTATTTAAATATATAATAGCACGATTACTTGTTTATTCCGTAGGCTCACGTCTTATTCTTATTCTATTCTCTTCTTCCAGTCGGCCAGTCCCCTCATAGTCATAATGAATTTGGTATGATGTATATTTTTATCTGCTATTAGACGCAGTTTTGTCTAATTGCTATCAGTGTAATTATTATTACGATGCCATCCCAGAAAGGATCAATTATTTTGTTTGTAATTATTTGTAAATTCCCGTTTACGTGTATCTATGTATGTGGAACCTTGAATTTTTTCTGAAAATAAAAAATAAATTATAATTAAACAGCCTGTAATAAAAAGTCAGATAACAATCAAAAGCATTTTTCGTGGTAGCCTATACCCGCCAATATCCCGATTAATTATTTCTCGTACTCTTCCTTAACTTGATCGCGTTTCTTCTGAGATAATGCTGAACGATGTCTTCTGGGTTGGAGTTTTGAATAAAGTAATCCACAGCCAGACCCCATTGGTTTCCATGGGCTCTGTATCCCTGACGTCGCTCTGATCATTATTCACAGGTAATCGGACTTGTTTGTGGGCCATGACGTAGACGTAGACAGGTGTGACACTTCCGCTAATCTAGGATCGGGAGTATTTTCAAATGATACGTCGTCTATATAAATGTAATATAAAAGACGTACCTAAAGGATCGGGAGTCTTTTCAAATGGTAAGTCGTCTATACAAAGGTAATATAAAAGACGTACCTAAAGGATCGGGAGTCTTTTCAAATGGTACGTCGTCTATACAAATGTAAAGTAAAGGACTCACAACCTTTAGGTACGTCTTTCAGTTTACATAATCATTATGTAGATGAGTCAATGCAAATTGCTCTCATCTAGGTTAGTGGACGGTGTCACACCTGTCTACGTCTACGTCTGTGAGACCAACACATTTTTAATCAAATAATAATACTGTTAGAAACTGCTTGCTAAATGGAGTGAGTCCTGAAATATTTCCATGATAAAAATAAGGAGGGCGTGACGTTTCGATCCCAGCAGAAACTTTCTCAAAGGTAAAATGTGTCATTTTGCCTTTGAGAAAGATTCTGCTACGATATTGAAACGTTATAGCCCTCCTAACTTTTATTATGGAAATATTTCATTTAGTTCCTGTATTGGAACAGGAAATAGCAACAATGACGAGGTCAAATTCTGAAAAAATATCCATATAGGGCCTCTTTCAAACGATAATGTTCTACAAAAACCTGTGCGTACAAACATAACCCGTGCATATCAATATACTAAAGATGACACCCCCCCCCCCCTCCGGCTACGCCACTGTTTTGGCCTTAATTGTAACTTCAAGTTATCCTGTAGGCAACTTGCATTTGCATTTGCATTTACTGGGTTTTCCTGGTCACGGTGGTATATCGAAATTCATTATCTAATTCCTCTTACATTTTATTTGCAGATCATCATTGACAATGACAGAAACATCAGATACGTCCACAGCGGGTTTCCTGGTCATATGAACGATGCTGGCGTATACGCTCTTCTGCCTCGCATAGGGCCGGGAGAGGAGCTTGATCTTCCCGAGGAGGTCTTCCTCCTGGGGGACAATGGGTACGCCAACCGGTACCCCATCATGACGAAGTACCGAGCCAACCAAATCAGACAAGCCGAAAGTGTGGAAGATCGGTTAGCCATGTCCATATTCAACCAAGAGCATTGTAGATGTCGGATCCATGTTGAGCATGTTATGAGCTATTTCAAAGACTATAGAGCAGTTAAAGAGGTTTTCAGACACCCTCGTTGGTTTATGCCTATCGTTTGTGAACTCGCAGCATTTTTGGCCCAGAGGCATATTGTACTCGGATGAAATCTATTAAAAACCTTAATGCGCCTGTACGATTGCGTGCGATTATTTTTTATCGTGTGTTATTTTATATCCATGTGTATTGATTTCGTTTTTTTCTGTATTTTTTGTATGTCCAAGCAGTCATTTGTTAGGGCCCAAACGGAAACCAGATTTTACTGTTTTGGCTAGCCCAGGTTGGACTCCTCCGTTTTGCACACAACTGCAATAAAGACGATGTTTTGGCATGCACTGGGTAAAGACATGTAATAAATGACAAAAATTGAACAATATTTAACTTCATTCAACCGTCCCATTGTTTACAATAACACTGTTTCAGCAATGTTAGAAATGTAACTGTTATAGATGTTTAAGAAAACTTATTTTCTTGAAAAGAAAACCAGAAACGTGAGTAGTATATGATGCGCATTATGCACCCGGTTTGTGGAGGGATTAAGGAGGGATTAAGGAGGGATTGAGGTGAATTCCGAATTCCACTTAATCCCTCCTTAATCCCTCCACAAACCGGGTGCATAATGCGCATGATATAAATTGGGTACGTAATGCTGCGCGCGCGCCCCTCCACTCCGCGCGCGCGCGCGTTGAGTATATTCCACCTCAATTCCCTCCTCAATCCCACCACAAAGACTGCAGTGCTCCACAAAGGAGCTCAAGATACGCCACACATATGCCTCCTCACAAAATACTGCACACTACTCCCTCCACACAAAATACTGCACACAAAATACTGCACACTACTTGCACTGTGGGCATCTCTCTTCAATCCCTGGCGCGCGCGACTCCCTCCACACAAAACTGCACACAAAATACTTACTCCCTCCTCACAAACCGTTTGTGTGGTGGAGAATACATATACATATACATATACATATACATATATACATATACATATATATATATATATCCTCCTCAATGCAAGATTCCCTGGCGCGTGACTCCTCCACACAAAACTGCACACAAGTTCCTTTACTGCATAAGGCATCCTCCTCAATGCAAGATACGCGCGCGTGACTCCCTGCACACAAAATCTGCACAAGTTCCTCCCCTTGCCTCCTTCATCTATCTAATATATACATATAATTGGAAATGTGCCAAACTGGAGCGTATAAGACATTTTGTGTGGTGGAGGGAGTAGTGCGCAAGCGCAGCATGCATATTGATGATTTTTCCTTAAGGGAAGTAGAAAGGGGAGGGACAACAACGTACGAAGACAGACAAAAGAACGACTGTACATGAAGCTATTCAAGTATGATTTGTTAAATTTAATTTTAACAGCAATCTTTGACATCAATATATTAACAGATGGTTTTTATATGGGTTTTAAATTGGAAAACATTTGATAAACTGAAAACATTAAGTATTATTATTATTGTTATTTTAAAATTCTAATAACAATTCTGGGCCTTTAGAACATTGAGTCTTTACTCTTTGAGTCTTTACTCTTTGAGTCTTTACTCTTTGAGTCTTTGCTCTTTGAGTCTCTTTACTCTTTGAGTCTTTACTCTTTAGTCTTTACTCTTTGAGTCTTTACCTTTGAGTCTTTACTCTTGAGTCTTACTCATTTCGCTACTCATTTGCTCATTTCGCTGCTCATTTCACTCATTTCGCTACTCATTTACTCATTTCGCTACTCATTTGCTCATTTCGCCACTCATTTACTCATTTCGCTACTCATTTGCTCATTTCTTCTCCATTTCGCTACTCATTTACTGATTTCATACTCATTTGCTCATTTTCGCCACTCATTACTCATTTCGCTACCATTTGCTCATTTCGCTGCTCATTTACTCATTTCGCTACTCATTTGCCCATTTCATACTCATTTACTCATTTCATAGGTCTTTACTCTTTGAGTCTCAATTACTCATTGAGTCTTTACTCATTGAGCTTTGAGTCTTTTACTCTTTGAGTCGAAATGAGCAAATGATAGCAGCGAAACGAGCAAATGAGCAGCGAAATGAGCAAATGAGAAGCGAAATGAGCAAATGAGCAGCGAAATGAGTAGCGAAATGAGCAAATGAGTAAGCTAAAATGAGTAAATGAGTAGCGAAATGAGTAAATGAGTAAATGAGTAAATGAGTAAATGAGTAAATGAGTAAATGAGTAAATGAGCAGCGAAATGAGTAAATGAGTAAATGAGCAGCGAAATGAGTAAATGAGTAAATGAGTAAATGAGTAAATGAGTAAATGAGTAAATGAGTAAATGAGCAGCGAAATGAGTAAATGAGTAAATGAGTAAATGAGTAAATGAGTAAATGAGCAGCGAAATGAGTAAATGAGTAAATGAGTAAATGAGCAGCGAAATGAGTAGTTATAGGCCTATATATAAACTATTTCTTCCGTTTCTTGTCAATCGGAGATTAAGCATCAGAGATTCAACATGGATGTTATTTCTGCTGTCAAACCCCATGCTTGTCACCAGTGCGGCAAAAGCTTTGGACGGAGATATAACCTACGGAGGCATGCAGAACATGTACATAATGAAGAGAAATCTAAAATGAATGAAGTTGACGATGATTCTGAAATTAAAGCTATCCAATCTGACAATTCAGACATCGATAATTCTGAACCCGATGTTAAAAAGCGTAGATTTGAAGATTCGGAAATAGAAACTTGTGAAACTGAATTCTCGCGGGATGAAGACGAAGATTTCGAGGAAGATGATTCAGAATCCGATACGGAGGTGGAATATGACCGAATCATCGGAAGAGAGGATGATTCAGAATCCGATACGGAGGTGGAATATGACGAATCATCGGAAGAGGATGAGTCTAGTTCTGGTGGAAGACAATGCCACTTTTCGAGACTGGTTGGAAGAGGCTAAAAGAGCTACTGAAGAGATGTGGTGTGAAAAAATATAGAAAAGTACGTCAAGCAGGGTATGGAGTGAAGATCAAGCCAGGAAAAAAGCCAATAGGAAAACCCTTTGGGCAGTCAAGCGAATCTTTTCAACAAATACAAGGATTTTTTGTCAAGTTACCTACATCTGAAAGATAATGGGACTCATCAGGATATTGCGGAAGATCTCGAAGAAAAAGTAAATAAAGGCATGGAAGTAAACAAAGCTCTGAACAGAGTAATGCCTAAACACCATACCAAATTTGACGGACTACTCCTTCAACTAAATGAGGATGAAGAGAACGAGGATGAAGAGAACGAGGAAGAGTGATAATGAAAGACCAGATGTTTCAGAAAGACTACTGTAATTAAAAAAAAAAAACATCTATAATAGTGTTTTTTGGTAGGAATAAAAAAATCTATAAAATAGCCACCTCTGTTAATTTACTCATTTACTCATTTACTCATTTACTCATTTGCTCATTTTGCTGCTCATTTCGCTGCTCATTTACTCATTTCGCTACTCATTTGCTCATTTCGCTACTCATTTCGCTACTCATTTGCTCATTTCGCTGCTCAGTTACTCATTTCGCTATCATTTGCTCATTTTCGCTGCTCATTTGCTCATTTCGACTCAAAGAGGTAGACTCAAGCTCAATGAGTAAAGACTCAATGAGTAATGAACTCAAAGAAGTAAGACTCAGCGAAATGAGTAATGAGTGATGGCAAATGGGTAAATGAGTAGCGAAATGAGTAAATGAGCAGCGAAATGAGCAAATGAGTAGCGAAATGAGTAAATGAGTAGCGAAATGAGTAAATGAGTAGCGAAATGAGCAAATGAGTAGCGAAATGAGCAAATGAGTAGCGAAATCAGTAAATGAGTAGCGAAATGAGTAGCGAAATGAGCAAATGAGTAGCGAAATGAGTAAATGAGTAGCGAAATGAGCAAATGAGTAGCGAAATGAGTAAATGAGTAGCGAAATGAGTAAATGAGCAGCGAAATGAGCAAATGAGTAGCGAAATGAGTAAGACTCAAAGAGTAAAGACTCAAAGAGTAAAGACTCAAAGAGTAAAGACTCAAAGAGTAAAGACTCAAAGAGTAAAGACTCAAAGAGTAAAGACTCAAAGAGTAAAGACTCAAAGAGTAAAGACTCAAAGAGTAAAGACTCAAAGAGTAAAGACTCAAGAGTAAAGACTCAAAGAGTAAAGACTCAAGAGTAAAGACTCAAAGAGTAAAGACTCAATGTTCTAAAGGCCCCTGAATTTGTTAGAATTTAAAATAACAATAATAATAATAACAATGTTTTCAGTTTATCAAATGTTTTCCAATTTAAAACCCATATAAAACCATCTGTTAATATATTGATGTCAAAGATTGTTGTTAAAATTTAATTTAACAAATCATACTTGAATAGCTTCATGTACAGTCGTTCTTTTGTCTGTCTGCGTGCGTTGTTGTCCTCCCTTTCTACTTCCCTTAAGGAAAATCATCAATATGCATGCTGCGCTGGCTACTCCCTCCACCACCACAAATGTCTTATACGCTCCAGTTTGGCTGTTTCAATTATATGTATATATTAGATAGATGAAGGAGGCAAGGGGAGGAACTTGTGTGCAGTTTTTGTGGAGGAGTCACGCGCGCGCATCTTGCATTGAGGAGGATGCCTTATGCAGTAAAGGAACTTGTGCAGTTTTGTGTGTGGAGGGAGTCACGCGCGCGCCAGGGAATCTTGCATTGAGGAGGATATATATATATATATATATGTATATGTATATATGTATATGTATATGTATATGTATATGTATTCTCCACCACACAAACGGTTTGTGAGGAGGGAGTAAGTATTTTGTGTGCAGTTTTGTGTGGAGGGAGTCGCGCGCGCCAGGGATTGAAGACAGATGCCCACAGTGCAAGTAGTGTGCAGTATTTTGTGTGCAGTATTTTGTGTGGAGGGAGTAGTGTGCAGTATTTTGTGAGGAGGGATATGTGTGGCGTATCTTGAGCTCCTTTGTGGAGCACTGCAGTCTTTGTGGTGGGATTGAGGAGGGAATTGAGGTGGAATATACTCAACGCGCGCGCGCGCGGAGTGGAGGGGCGCGCGCGCAGCATTACGTACCCAATTTATATGATGCGCATTATGCACCCGGTTTGTGGAGGGATTAAGGAGGGATTAAGTGGAATTCGGAATTCACCTCAATCCCTCCTTAATCCCTCCTTAATCCCTCCACAAACCGGGTGCATAATGCGCATCATATACTACTAACGTGTTACACAAGTATACTTTAAATTTATAGCAACCCAACGGGATTTATTCAACGGGATTTTATGACTTTGTCAATCCCAGCCCAACTAGGCACTGGTAGCTGATCAGTGTCGTAACGACAAGGGATGGGTTTGGGATTCGAATACTCCATTATCTCCCCACCCCACCACCCCACCCCACCCCCGAGAAAGAATCAATTCAATTAATCCAATCCGATCCAACTCTCCCAAGAAAAAGAAAAAACAACAACAAGACAGGAAAACGTGTGTGGCAAGCAACAAAATATGACGCCACCATCACCAGAAAGAGTCCTAACCTCTGAGCCGCAGACAACTCAATGAAGTTGGCATTGTCTTCTTGACGACCTTCGTTGCAAATGAACGGAGTGAAAGAAATCGAACAATGGCAGACGGGACTCATTGTGAAATTCTATAGACGTCGACGGTTGGAGGGGGTTGGAGCTTGGGGCGGAGTCAGCAAAGCAGAGCTTTTCATTGGCCAAGAGCCTAATGACCGTCGTACGTACGTGCAAAACGCATGAACACTATTTGGACGAGCAAAGTTCGACTGACAAGAGTAAAGTGGTCAGGTCCATCGGCTCACATAGTTTTGTGCAGCGATCATTTTGAGCCGAGTTTTGAGCCAAATTTCTCTTCCCGACATGACGTCACGAACAGCTCCTCCGTGCAGGGCGTAAAAGTGGGGGGCATTTTTACAATGGTAAAATAACACTCAAAACAATAAAAACACAAAACAAACATTTTATTGATCTTTTACTGATATAAAAGAATAAAACGATCACATATTTAACTGTTTGATTTAAATCCATGTCAGTCCCCTTTAAGCGAAAAGTAATAACAATAATAACTAGATATAAGTTTTTGTCACAACAAAAACAAGGTGTTCGGTTGAAGTTAAAATGGTTACGTCATCAATTCGAAGTGTTGGAGAAGTCAAATGTTAACGTCTGTTGAAGTTCTCGCGAGAAGTTTATTTGAATACAATACAATACTGAATTTAGAAATTATTTTAATATTAAACTTTGACTTCCGGTTTGGACAGGAAGTAAGGTCAAATTAAGGGGTCACCTTGTGTAAATACTTTTGACAATTAACAATCTGTACAATGGTACAAAATGTCAATTTACCTCCTGTGGTTGTTGAGATATGATTTTTTAAATATTAAACTTTCACTTCCGGTTTGGACAGGAAGTAAGGTAAAATTAGTATAAATATTTTTTGACAATTAACGATCTGTATAATGGTACAAAAATTGTGAATTTACCTCTTTCTTGTGGTTGTTGAGATATGATTTTTTTAATATTAAACTTTGACTTCCAGTTTGGACAGGAAGTAAGGTCAAATTAAGGGGTCACCTTTTTGTAAATATTTTTCGACAATTAACGATCTGTACAATGGTACAAAATTGTGAATTTACACCTCTTGTGGTTGCTGAGATATTATATTTTTAAATATTAAACTTTGACTTCCGGTTTGGACAGGAAGTAAAGGTCAAATTAGTCACCTTTTGTAAATATTTTTGACAATTAACGATCTGTACAATGGTACAAAAATTGTGAATTACCTCTTGTGGTTGTTGAGATATGATTTTTTTTTAATGTTAAACTTTGACTTCCGGTTTGGACAGGAAGTAAGGTCAAGTGGGGTCATGTTTTGTAAATATTTTTCGACAATTAACAATCTATACAATAGTGCAAAAAATTTTCCATTTACCTGTTGTGGTTGTTGAGATATGATTTTTTCAATATTAAACTTTGACTTCCGGTTTGGACAGGAAGTAAGGTCAAATCAGGGTCCTCACAACTGGAGTTTCATCTACTTGTTAAGTTCTAAGTACATGCCAAGTTTCAAGTTCATGTGAAGTTTGCAAGTATGTTTTTGTTTGCGGACAAGATGGGGGAGAAGAAGAAGAAGAAGAAGAAGTAAAAAAAAAAAATTAAAAAAAAACGTACAAAAACAATAGGTGTTTCGGGTGCATACCCGAACACCTAATTACCAAACCTACCATATCAATCATCTGTCGTAAGGCTGCTGCTACAGTTAGAGTAACAACGTCACTGGCATTTTTGACTGGCCTGACATCAGGATTGTAGTGTTGATTTACAAACAAATCTTTATACAGGCGATCTTCGAGCGATAGTGATGCTTGCAGACCTGCGCATGCTGTGAACAAACAACATTGGGCGTGTTTTGGCGAACATGGTCAGAAACTTGTTTTATAACATTTTTATATAAATAAACAAATACCTGTACAACAGTTCGTATATGGAGTACCATGGTCGAGCAGTTTAGGATTTGTGTTCTGATGGTTGAGGCGTCAGAATGTGGGTTCGAATCCCAGGCGCGACCGGGGTGTTTGTGTCCTTGAGCAAGACACTTTACCATAATTGCTTTTCTCTACCCAGGGGTAAATGGGTACCTGTGAGGGCAGAGTTGGTTGTTGTGTTTGATTAGCCCTATATGCGCTGAAATGGCAGCAATTGAGCTGTATACTCCCCAGGGAGCTGAGACGGTTTTCAGGAATGATTTATGCGCCTGATGAGCATGGGTAATAATGTAATGCGCCTTAAGCACCAGTGTGGTGGATACGTGCGCCATGTAAGTCGTCGACGTCGTCGTCAATTAAAGGGTAGGGCTCTTAAAACAGTTTTGATTGCTTTTTTGGACTGGGAGCACATTATTACATATAATATACTGCTCCTCCATAATTATATCCTCTGATTACCGGTCAATTAACATAAAACTTGTTAGGGATGTTCACTTGAACTAGATCTATCAAATGAATCAAAATAAATTCTACATTGAGACGCTGCATTAATAGTTTTTGAAATTAAATTCCACAGTGTACTGTGCTCCTTAAAACAAATCTGTAGGTCATGTTATACTTGGCACATAACTGCTTTTTTAAATGACGTCAGATAAGAAAAAATAGCGAAATATTTGGATAATTATTAGACCATGGGATGAACAGTGCAATTGTTTCAAATCGTGATACCCTCTTTTGGACCACGAAATTTTGATGTATAATTGAGGAAATATATATAAAAATGTCAAAACACGAAGTTGAACATTATCTCGAAATCTATTTGAATTTGACGACAATTTTATGATTAGAAAGCTCTGAAATATACGCATTACGTCATCGTTGAGACCCGGAATCCACCAATGAAATTCCGTGTTGATCTGCCTCGTTCATATAATCCGAAAAAAATGTGTGGTAAATTCAAGCAAACATGGCGGCCTCCACAGAGCCCAGTTTTTGCTGCATGCATGTTTATAAAGACGAAACTGGCAATATAACAACGCCGACCATTCAAAATGTAAAATCAAACTTTTTATGTTTTAGAATATCATTCAGATGGATTTTCT
The DNA here is from genome assembly GCA_029582265.1 of Zoroaster sp. YZ-2022. Taxonomy (NCBI): domain Eukaryota; kingdom Metazoa; phylum Echinodermata; class Asteroidea; order Forcipulatida; family Zoroasteridae; genus Zoroaster; species Zoroaster sp. YZ-2022. Next base: position 9,975,516 of record CM055829.1, on the reverse strand, counting down.
GTAAATAAATCTTACAATAACTTAAAAAGAATAAAGACTTTGCATTTTATTAATTTACCTAAAAGTTAGATGATAGATCAGGGCCAGGCATTTTTTATTGGGGGGGGGGGGGGCTCATAGTGCACCCATTGAAGTGCGCCCTCACACGGCAGGAATAGACATTGTTTTAACTTTCTCATTTGTATGTAAAAATGAGTATACAAAAGAGAGGAAAACATTGTGCAAAAGCTAAATATTTGGATCAGTATTTACACTAAAGTAAAGTAATACAAATGGGTGATATTTCATGCAAAATACGGTACAGGTATAGTTTGTTTTCCCATGGAAAAACAACTTGGATGAGATTTTAAGGATTTTTTGGTTATCTACTTGAAATGAACCATTTACTTGTATTCAGTGTAAATACATCACAATCCATGCTAACACCCCAATTCAATGTTGGTTTGGATTAATCTGCAGATTTTTTAAATTAGTAAAACAAAACAATTAAATATTTGGATCAGTATTTACAAAGAAGTAAAATAATACAAATGGGTGATTTCATGCAAATACGGTACAGGTATAAGATTTTTTTCCATGTGAAAACAACTTGGATGAGATTTTGGGGGATTTTTGGTTATCTACTTGAAATGAACCATTTACTTGTATTCAGTGTAAATACAATCCATGTAACACCCCCCACCCCCAATTCAATGTTGGTTTGGACGTAATCTGACTTGTCCGACCATTCCCCCAACATTGAAGGGAAATTTAACAAAAAGAAAATCAAGGAACTAAGCACACATAGGGTGTACACATTGTTTACATCATCTTTGTTTGTTTTCGCCTGCCCAATTTTCGGTTACTGCAAACAATGTCGCGTTTCTTTCCATTGGGGTTTTTGCAGGATAGTGCTGTTGCCCTGTCAACTCCAATAGGAATATGGTATCTCAATTAACTTGTTGCGTTACGTTCCCAACCCAACAACAAGCCACTGTAAACCCCCTATAAAATCAAATTGCTGACATTTTGTTCCCTGCTATGCTGGTGAATATTACTCTGCTATTGACAATACAGATATTCAGCATATGGAAAAATACTTTTTCCACCATTTCAAAAGCACCAGGTATGATTGTAGTACTAGAAAACATTGGTTGGCAAAAGATCAGTTCCACCCATGTTTTTTGTTGTAATCTCAATACAATTGGGCTTCATAACATCACAAAATCCACTTGTGCTTTTGACCACAATCGAATTTGCTTTTTGGACAAATCAGTGTTGCCTACATTAGTTAAAAAGTGTTACAGATTTTTTGTCTTGCCAAACGATACACAATTCCCACCTTTCACCCAAAAATGGTCATCTCCTTTCTTCATTTTATGTTTTTTTTTGGGTTTTTGCGGCCCGGGGTATTCCTGTGTGGTGTGGTTCCACAACATCCGAATCCTAGTTTAGCAAGTTTAGCTACAAGAGCTGGGCTAGTATAGTAATTATCACAATATTATTACGTGTCCCTTATTCTCAAGTCCATGGACCAGATCAATGACGACTTTTCCTGCAACTATTTGGGTTTGGTGGATGGCAGTCTGATGAATTGAAATCTACGTCTGCATCACAAACAGTTTGGGTGTCGTCGGCTCCTATTACAGTTTCCAAGCACACGTGTATCCTGTTTTGGACTCGTTCAGGGAGAAGGCTTTAATACCCGTTTGATAGGTTTGTTAAAGGTATGTACTAGACAAAACTCAAGCGTCCTTAATTTCAACATACTCGTCTGGAGACAGATTCTGCGCAGGGTTATACAGGTTGAGAAAATTCTGGACGAGGGACTTCTATCAAGGGCCGAACTTTGGAAAGTTTGTCCCGTTGTAAAACTCTGAGAATTTGGTTATTTGAGATGTGGAGGAATCGAAATTGAACTGAACCGATTACGGGGACATGATCGACGATAGAATGGGTCTGAAGAATTTCAGATGTCGACCAGTACATCTTGTATTGAGAGGATTTTGTTTATGCCCATAGCAATGAGAAGTGCCACAAATGCCATCATTTCTGGAATGTTGGTTGGGTGCCAGGAGGAATTGTTCATCAGGAATTGATTCTATTGTTTGCTGGCATAGCGATTAGTCTCGTCGACAGGCATATTCCACAAGTTGACAAAATGCAGCTTGAGATCTCTACTGCCGACAGTGTGGCAAAGTCGCCGGTGGGGCCAGAATTTCCAGTGAACTGCACAGTCCCACACTCGTAATGGTCTCGTCGTTCCCAGCAGATCAAATCTAACTTTCCTGTCGTCCTCCTTGATCTCGGTCGGCTATCACCTTGGTAGGTCGGCTGCAACAGAAAAACACAAGGCAAGGAGGATTAATCTCGATCATACATTTGTAAATACAATATCTCAATGCTACTTTTGCATGTACACAGGCCACAGGGTCATGCGCAAAATGAATATTAATGCTGAGAAAAAAAATGAATTCCATCCACTCCAAAACTCGTTATCGATAAATTTTTCGTTTTAATGTGGGATTGTGAATGTGAATTCCCCAACTTCTTGCATAATACGACTTATGAGGGCCCTTTCGAATACAAGGCTATTCTTTTGGAAAGCTTGAGACTGGGGTGCATTTTCAGCCTGTTAACGCTAAACAGCACGACCGGCTATGGGTAAATGTTAAAATTTCTATACTATATCTATACATCAACTTGCTGTTTCAATGAATACAAAATATTACCCCAACAAACTACTAATAATTGTACATTTTCACTTGACGTTTTTGACCCAGTCAGGGGGTGGGGATTTGGTCAATCCTATTAAAAAGGGATCCATTTTCTAAATTTACATTACTCAACTCCAACAGTTCTAACGCTTTACACGCTATAGCCTAGGAAAATAAGTGAATTACGTTAATTTTGCATTGCCATTGGGCCAGGAAAAAGGTAACGTTAACTGTTATTAATATTAGTTATTCATTTTACTGTGATTTTTGGCCTACCTCTTCAAGTTCAACGTCGTCGTCGTCGTCATCCATTACTTCGTCATCTGATTCTGAGCCACCATTCGTCTGGGTCTCAGCCAAATGCCATCATTTATGTCCGTTTTTCCATCATTAAGGTTGCAACTAAATTCAACATGACCGTTGTGCCAGAGCGAATGGACCTTAGCTACCAATTCAAACCGCAAAGTGACGCACTCTTTTCTTTTCTATAAACTTTTATACAATGCATTCCACTGTCAATAGGGGGCGCCAAACCCCAAAAACAACTCAAGCATTTTCCGGTGGTGATTTAAGTCGCCGTGGTCGTCAAGGGCATGCCGATTCCCGGCACCTTTTAGAGCCCACGGGAAGGAAGCGTATCACAACAAAGGCTCTTTTTAGAGCCCGTGGGATCGAAAGGGTTAAGTTAAAAAAGGATTAGGCTATCCACTGGCTGGTGCGTGCTCATTGGAGCTTTGAATCGTTGTGGCTCATTCATCTCTAGCAATTATGTCAATGTAATTATGTTCCAATGCATGAGTTTCCTTTGTCGAATGATAAAAGGGGGATTTTCAATGTGGAGACTGACCACGCCAGACCTATTATTATTCATCAAACCATAGAGAAAGGATCCTTTCTCTGTGATCAAACCCATTATTATTTGCGTGCTCATTATGGGGCGCGATGAGGCGAGTTACGCGTCAAAATCATTTGAGTGAAAGAAGACGATGGTAGGTCCGCAAACTGGATGGCGTCATTGGCCATATGTTAGAAAATATGCCTAGCCCTTCACACTAGTAGTTTGCATACTTCGTCAGTGAAAGCTTAGAAATGGGCTTCATTAAGGTTTTAATTCAGCGGCAAATCTCAGAGTGGCATGGTAGTCTCGTGGTTAGAACGATCGCCTTTCATATAGGTGGTACTATATGATTGGGACAACCAGGTTTTGTCAATATTTATACACTGTTTTAATAATGTTTTATATTAACCTTTGTTAACTATAACAGAAGCAATGCTGAAAGCAAAAGCTTTATGTATGTAGTAATTCACAGCTGTTAAGGTTTTTTAAGGAAAATAAATAAGTCCAAAAATTGAATTTTTACAGACTACGAATACATGGGTAGTGCACAGTGGACTGAAGTGCCGTATGCTGCAGAAAAAATCATGAGGCACGCTGTTTTTGTCTTTGCGCTGCACACTCGATCAAGATTTAATCCAATCGCTAATTCATATGGTGCTCTCTAAATGTAAAAGAGCGCTATATGGCGAACAAGTCTTTTTTGGAGTGTAAAACCACACTCTGATTCAGTGAAAAATACGAGTAAAGGCTAATTCACTCTTTATACACTACCAATTTTTACTTCTTTATCCACTCCAAAAGACTTGTCCGCCATAATATAGCTCTTTGAAAGAGTGGTTTCACTATTTTCCATTAAGAGGTAGTAGGCCTAATATGCTTCTGTTATTAAGCTGAAATCATGACCTTGTCATGTGGCCAGAAGAAACACAAAGGCTACGTCACTTCAGCCATACGTTCATCAAATCTAGAGATGCTTATTATGACGTCATTATGTTGATAACTATTTCACTTAACTGAACTAACTTTTAGTCCAAAAGCCCGCGGCAACGAATACCTCCAGGAACAACACACTGAACAAAGAAGCCACACCCACCGCAGTGGCAATGTCGCGAGGGCATTATACCAGTCCGTCTGTGCAGTCTTATATTTCTCTCATGATTTGGTAGAGAAATGTTCATACATCATGTATTACGTAACTAATCTGTTATGGTTATCACTTTTTAAACTATAGACGAACCCAACATTTTGCTTCCGGTGATTAATAATAATAATAATAATAATGTGTGGACTTATATAGCGCACGTATCCACCAACTAAGTGGTGCTCAAGGCGCATTATATCATTACCCCTGCTCATTAGGCTCATAACCGTCATCTTCCGCAAAACCATCTCAGCTCCCTGGGAGTATACAGCTCAATTGCTGCCAGTACAGCGCATATAGGGGGCTAATCAAGCCAACTCTTGCCCTCACAGTGCCCCATTTTAACCCCTGGGTGGAGAGAAGCAATTATGATTAAGTGTCTTGCTCAAGGACACAAGTGTCACGGCCGGGATTCGAACCCACATTCTGCTGCTAACACCAGAACTTGAGTCCGGTAATCTAGACCGCTCGGCCACGACACTCCATGGTATAAATTCGCAGACAAATTATGAATTT
>CM055829.1:9879681-9969825 GCA_029582265.1 Zoroaster sp. YZ-2022 | reverse complement strand
GAATCGCGGATAGAATTTAGGTTTTCCAAGTGTATGAAACACACAAGATTACTATACACATGACATATGAATACATAGAAACAGTTGTTGCGTTCCCGTTAAATGTACCTTGCCGTTTATGCCCCAGTCACATTTCCGCCGGGCGCCGGGCGGAGAGGGGGTATCGGGCGGTCACCCGATGTCCCGGCCATCGGAGACAAATCCCGGATGTCTCAAATTGCACTTGGTCACGGTCACATTAGATACTGGCGCCGCACGGCAACAAATTAGATTTCCGCCGATTAAGTCGAACGGACAACGGACGGGGACCGTAGGGTGGCCCTACGGGCATCGTCCAGGCACCGTACGGAGGCCTTGAGGCACCCGGCCGATGTTTTCCGCCCGTGCGGAGTCCGCCATGTGAACGTGGGGAGGCCGGACGTATCCCGCACGATGCCCGCTTGGGATTTAATGTTTGTACATCTTATATACTTCCCGGAGGGGCGCCGGGCGGGCGTCTGTGGCCGGTTTCAACTGGTTTCAGGCGCCCGCACGATACCCGCGCGGGCGCCGGTGACTAATCGGTAGGCGCCCGCACGGTTTCTTGATACCGCTCGGGCGCCGTACGATTACCCTTCGGCGCCCATAAGGCCATCGGGAGTACCCCCCGGACACCGTACGGTCCAGGTGACCCCGAGCCTTTCCTAATCTCTTAATTAATCCTTTGATGACCGTACGATGCCTGCCGCCGGGTGTCGTGGGGTGGCCGTTAGGCTATCGGACGGCTCCCTTACGGGTCCCCTGCGGTTCATTTGCGATGAGTTGGGTCGAAAACAAGTCTGCCGGCCATCGGAAAATTATAACTCCGCGTTAAAAGTTGGCGGCGGCCCGTGCGGCGTGTTTTAATCGGCCAATAGCTCCGATTGATCCGCTGGTGACCGTAAGATTTCCCGATTCCCGTGCGATTTTAGGCAAAAAGCTCGCCGGGCGGGCGCCTTTCCTACAATCGGCGTAAATGTGACTGGGGCATTAGTTACGTTTAGTTATAGACATGTCACTACACGTGGATTCGAGTTAGAAAACTGTTGTGGATACTTAGAGAACGGTAAGTTTGATACATAAGACTTAAGAGAGAAAAGGAGTAATGACATTAGTCATGGGCGTCGATCTCTACTTCGAATGGGGGGGGCATTCAGGCAGTGTCGGATCTGGGATTTCACAAAAATGGAGTCACACCCTGGGGTGCACAGCATCACCCTGCTTTGGGGGTCAAACAAGTTGCGAGTTGATAAAAATTATTGCAGTAGAAAATAATAATAAACAATATTTTATGATGATTATTTTTTTAAATCCAGCTCGAACCGAGCTTCAGGGGCTCAGGGTGCGCTTGTTCTCTTTATTACAAGCAAAACTGTGACGTCATTAAGATGACCGGTATAGGTTTTTTTTTTACTGCGATGTTGGTAATTCTGTACAAAAAAAACAAAGATTGTGACCCCCCAGAAACTAAAATGGTTAATTTGTCAGAAATTACTGGTTAAAACGGGAACATCAACATCTAGTAAAACCATATTTATCCCAGTAAATTGTATTTCAGTTATTTAGTACTGGGTCTTTCCACGAATGGGTACATATGATAACTATTGGAGTAACATGGGAGGGTCAAATAAAGCCAACTATTTTGTCCTAATCTATTCCTGAACATTCCTTAGCATTTAATGATTGTGCATACCAAATAATAATAAAAATATTATTGGTACTTCAGGAATTGTAGGATCATCTTTCTTTAAGACATTATGTTTGTAAGATGGACAGACATTTTGTTTTAATATTGACAGGAACGTGATAATAGAATTAAATACTGAAATGCTTTTTCATTTACATCCCTAACCCTTTTGAATTGTTATGAGCCAAAACTAAGACATCTTCTGGGTATTTTAGAAATTAGCATATGAAATATACCATGTGTGTAATGTGAACAGACAATTTATGACAAATTTTGAAAATGATCCCTTGTTATTTGTTTAATACAAGGAGGATTGTCTTGATTTTTTCAGGTAACAACCTTTGGGGGAATAGCATTGTAAATGGACAACATGTGGGTGAATACATCTGTTTTATTAGTACTTCTAGTCAATTTCTGATTAAATATCTGTCCACGTTAGAAACATAATATCTTAAAGAACACCCCTTGTAATTACTTAAATATTAACAGTTTTTGTGTAAAAACAAACGATGTTTCGAATCCTGTACAAATAGTGCACGAAAGCGCATTATTTTGATGAAAAATTGCCACATTTCTCGTCTAAAATATTAAAATATTATTGTAACACCCCCTTGTACATACCTTCTGGTAGACTTAATTTTGGCGACGACAAATTCTGCCATTAGTTACTGCCTAGCCCAATTAATTTAAAAATTGCCACATTTCTCGTCTAAAATATTAAAATATTATTGTAACACCCCCTTGTACATACCTTCTGGTAGACTTAATTTTGGCGACGACAAATTCTGCCATTAGTTACTGCCTAGCCCAATTAATTTAAATATTAACAGTTTTTGTGTAAAAACAAACGATGTTTCGAATCCTTGTCCCATTGTGCTCGTAAGCGAATTTTTTTGTTGATAAATTGCCACATTTCTCGTCTAAAATGTTAAAATATTTTTATAACATCCTCTAGAATATACCTTCTGGTAGACTTAATTTTGGCGACGACAAATTCTGCCATTAGTTACTGCCTAGCCCAATTAATTTAAATATTAACAGAATTTCTTGGAAAAGTGACGATGTTTCGAACACTGTACAAATAGTGCACGAAAGCGCATTATTTTGATGAAAAATTTCCACATTTCTCGTCTAAAATGTTAAAATATTTTTATAACATCCTCTAGAATATACCTTCTGGTAGACGTAATTTTGGCGACGACAAATTCTGCCATTAGTTACTGCCTAGCCCAATTAATTTAAAAATTAACAGTTTTTGTGTAAAAACAAACGATGTTTCGAATCCTGTACAAATAGTGCACAGCGCATTATTTTGATGAAACATTGCCACATTTCTCGTCTAAAATGTTAAAATATTTTATAACATCCTCTAGAATATACCTTCTGGTAGACTTAATTTTGGCGTCGACAATAAGCCATTAGTCACCGCCTAGCCCAATATTTAAATTAAGTCTACCAGAAGGTATATTCTAGAGGATGTTATAAAAATATTTTAACATTTTAGACGAGAAATGTGGCAATTTTTCATCAAAATAATGCGCTTTCGTGCACTATTTGTACAGGATTCGAAACATCGTTTGTTTTTACACAAAAACTGTTAATATTTAAATTAATTGGGCTAGGCAGTAACTAATGGCAGAATTTGTCGTTGCCAAAATTAAGTCTACCAGAAGGTATGTACAAGGTGGTGTTATAAAAATATTTTAATATTTTAGACGAGAAATGTGGCAATTTTTCATTAATAAAATGCGGTTTCGTTCACTATTTGTACAGGATTCGAAACATTTTTCACCAAAAACTGTCAATATTTTAAATTAATTGGGCTAGGTAGTAACTAATGGCAGATTTTGTCGTCGCCAAAATTAAGTCTACGAAGGTATATTCTAGAGGATGTTATAAAAATATTTCAACATTTTAGACGAGAAATGTGGCAATTTTATACAGAAATACGCTTTCGTACACTATTCGTACAGGATTCAAAACATCATTACCGAAACTGTTAATATTTAAATTAATTGGGCTGAGCTGTAACTAATGGCAGAATTTGTCGTCGCTAAAAATAAGTCTACCAGAAGGTATGTACAAGGGGTGTTACAATATTTTAATATTTTACACGAGAAATGTGGCAATTTTTTATAGAGAAATACGCTTTCGTGCACCATTTTTGTAGGATTCGAAACATCATTTTTAACGCAAAACTGTTAATGTTTAAATTAATTGGGCTAGGCGCGGTAACTAATGGCAGAATTTGTCGTCGCCAAAATTAAAGTCTACCAGCAGGTATGTACAAGGGGTGTTATAAAATATTTTAATATTTTACACGAGAATGTAAATTTATCATCAAAAATGCGCTTTTGCACTTATTTGGGATTTGAATCATTTTTTTAACCAAAAACTGTTAATTTTTTAATTAATTGGGCTAGGTAGTAACTAATGGCAGAATTTGTCGTCGCCAAAATTAAGTCTACCAGAAGGTATGTACCAGGGAGTGTTATAAAAATATTTTAATATTTTACACGAGAAATGTGGCAATTTCTCATCAAAAAATGCGCTTTCTTGCACTATTTGTACATGATTCGAAACATCTTTTGTTTTTACGCAAAAACTGTTAATATTTAAATTAATTGGCTAGGCAGTAATTAATGACAGAATTTGTCGTCGCCAAAATTAAGTCTACCCGAAGGTATTTACGAAGGCGTATTATAAAAATATTTTAATACTTTAGACGAGAAATGTGGCAAGTTTTCATAAAAATAATTCGCTTTCGTGCACTATTCGTGTAGGATTCGAAACATCATTTTGTTTTACCCAAAACTGTTAATATTTAAATTAATTGGGCTTAGCAGTAATAGCAGAATTTGTCGTTGCCAAAATTAAGTCTACTAGAAAGTATGTACAAGGGGTGTTACAAAATATTAAAAAATTTGGACGAGGAAAATGGCAAATAATTGGTCAAAAATGTGTTGGTGTACAAAACTGTTATACCAAATAAGGGGAAATGTTACAATTAAAAACTACAACAACAAAATCATTCGAAAACGTCCTTCTGTGCACTACTTATAATATACCAAGAAACTGTTGGCATTAATTAATGGGACAGTCTTAAAAAAAAAACACTGAAAAATGGTTTATGTTTCTCATTAGTTTGTCCGTTCTGGACCACCGTAATGAAATACAGCCAAAATGTAATTTTCGTGCCAACACGAAAATCGTGCTGGCCGGAATTCAGGCCCGATTTTCAGTGCTAACATCAGTCTGGTAATGAGAAGCACACAGGCTACTGCTTCACAGAACACATATCAATCCATGCAAACACTTGTCGCGTTCACGAATAATTATACCTCCGTTTGGTTACCGTTTCTTCTTGTCAATATTATAGCCTATACATGTATAGGCCTATCACGACTTGGTGGATATGAGTTAGAACACTGTTGTGGATATTTAGAGAAGAATTCTTAATGGTAAGTATGATGTATATGAGAGAAAGGCTCGTGAATACATGAACTGCAAACATATACTATTACTATGCCCTCCGCTATGGGAGTTATGATATTAGTATAGCATACACAGGAAAGACAACGTGACAAAATAATAGGCCTAGGGCCTACTACCAATTAGTTCCATTCAATCGTTCCTAACATAAATGTTACTACGTATGATAATGACGTCTTTCAGTGGCAGATCTAGGCCATTTGTAAAGAGAGGGGGTACAAACCTTAATTTGGGCCTCATATTTAGGAAACTTGGGAAAAATTGGTAAATGGTTTAGTTAGTATTGTCTACCTGGAGTGAGGCATGAGGCGGGGTATGATGGTCCCCTTGATCTCCCATGACAAATCTCCTGAACCCTGCAACCGATCCCACTTTTTTAGTTGTTGCCTTTTCTTACTTTCCCTCAGGGTCCATCTGATCTTAATTACCAAGGGGGAAACCTAGGTTGCAGTTTCAACCATTTATTGGCCCCTACACACAATCGGTATTCTCGAAAAACAAACAAACACTGATACAGGTCTAATGTAACATACTTGGTGTAAAGTTGACGATAGTACAAAACCTATAGCTCTCTTGACATTTTCTATCTGAGGTGCAAGTATGTGCAATACATTTTTTTTTCAAATTAAATTTAGTCATTAATTCCCAACTTTCTGAATATTCTGACTGCACGTTCACTATATTCTCGTTAACAAGACAATGAAATATGATGAATCTTTCACATTTGTTTATTTGTATATGTCTCTTGATTTACATGAAGTAATGATGCATTTAATGATATGTTTACTATGATATGTGTGATATGTGTGCTGATATGTGTGCTGTCACCGCCATTGTTGGTAATGTTGTTCAGAAAACTTGATCAGTGACGATTTTTACCTCAACTTTTAAGAGTAAATACAGACATAATCGCATCATAGTACTATTTATGTTGTAAATTCATATATTGGGCAATATACTTTCATAAATCATAACAACAAATCATGAAAATGGCAAAACAAAAGGTCAGATTTTGCAGTTTGCAACTAGTATTTACAAATTAATATAAAGTGGAAAGTCAATGGACCTGTTCAAAATAAACGGTTGCAATCCTTGATACTCCAACATCTTTGATTTGGGTATGAGAGAGGTCCTATACAAATAGTTAAGAAAAGTCAGACGATTTGAACATGATCGGTCGAAGCGTTCTGAGGATATAAAAAATATCATCAATCATGCGCGCCCATTGTGCACCTCCATCCCAGACCTGCTTGGGTTAATTCTACCATATAAAATACTGGCTTTTAGACTCTTAGTAAATTTTAACTTCCACTATTCAGTATGAAAGCACATACAACAGTAAAATACAAATACAGCATTTTGGATCTGCAAAACATAGTTTGAGGATAAACATGAAAGTGACCCACAACGATACATTATGATAAGTCAATAATGATCGCCAATTCTGGAAAATGCCACATCTCAGTGTTAATCCTTACACATGTTTATTGTTGATTTTAAGCGTCTTACTAAATTTCCAAATATTCCAATATAAAATCGGTTAAATTCGGCAGATTGGTTCTTCACATTTAATTTGTTTATTTTCATATACAACTTAACATTTTACTTATTTTTGTATAACAGGTTGATTCATCAGATTATTATTCTTTTCATGCGCCACTTTACATTTTTTTCTTATTTTTGGTATAACAGGTTAGTGGTTATTAAGCGACATGGCTGAAGCAGCACCCATATCTGAGCAGACGTGCAAGATTAGTCATATACACATTGAATGCCCAATCTGCTGCACTCGTTTTACCGATCCGAAAATTTTGGATTGTCTTCACTGCTACTGCTTGAATTGCCTTGAAGAACTTGTTGAAAAACAGGATCCGAAGACAGATAATATTGTATGCCCAGTTTGCAGGCAGGAGACAGCAGTTCCAGATAAAGGTTTGTCAAGTCTAGCAAACTGTTTTTTCTTGAGTTCTCTTGTCGATCAGGTCAACAGACAGGAGCAGTGCCAAGGAGATACAGCATTGCCTGTAACTACTTGTGAAGGATGTGACGAAGGAGTGGAAGCCATCTCACAGTGTCTAGAATGCAACGCCAAATTCTGCCAAACATGCCAAGAAACCCATGGGCGATTAAAATTTACAAAAACTCATCAAATCGTCATAGCATGCGAAGCCCCGTCAAAAAATAGCTCTCCGAAGAATACCAGAAAAACTGAATCTCCAAAATGTAGGAAACACACTGACCAGGTGTTGTGTTTTTATTGCGACACGTGTCAGGTGCTGGCCTGCGGTAAATGTATCGTGTTTGATCACCGGACAGCAGAACACGAATTAAGTGAAACCACCAATTCCGTGGAATCCTACCGTAAAGAAGTCAAAGAGATTTGTCTGAAGTTTGGAGACAGAAGAGAGCAGTTTAAAGCCGTCACTGACTCGGTAGAGCATTCAAGAAAGAGATTGCGATTGATGGTGGCCCAAGCTTGTCGTGATATTTCGGCTAAGGAGGAAGAGGAGATTGCTAAAATCAAAAATAAATCTCGACTCCTTCAAGATAAAGTCAAACAGATCAGTCAAGAAAGAGGTGCTATATATGAGAAAGTACTGAACACCAACCGTGACAAGATGAACCGAGCAGAGCAAATCATAGCTTCAATCAATGACTTGATGCAACAAGCCGACGATTTCGAGCTATTGGACCTCAAGCCAAAGGTTATGCATAACTTAGAATTCCACAAGGATCTTCAGTTTGAATCGGCGCAGCATAGCCAGTCATTCGTCGGGTTCAAATGTCATGATGTCGTTCATGATGCAGATCTCGGTGAAATACTAGATGAAGAGAAATGGCAGCTGAAGACAGAGTTTGGTAAGGAAGGAGAGGGTGACGGAGAATTCAAGTTTGCCATGGAAGTTACTTGTTTCAGCAATGGAGACATTGCCGTAGTAGATATAGGTAGCAATCAATTATCAACATTCACCTCAACTGGATGTTATAAAACTACAGGCGTTCATAGTGAGACAGAGGAAGGTAAACTGAAATCACCGTGGGGTGTTGCAGTGACCAGTGATGACATGCTTCTGGTTACTGATAGACAGAATGTGAAGGTGTATGACAATAATCTGGAATTTATTCGTCAGTTCAGACCCTCACAAGATGACCCAGAGGGACATTCAAAGAGTGTGCTGAAAGGTATTGCTGTAGACAATAATAATTGGGTAGCAGTTGCTGACAGCGGAAGAAATGTGTTATGTCTCCATCATCAGGATGGATCTTTGATTACATCTATATCACATGACATGATTCGTGATTTCACGCGTTTGGCTATAAGCAGCAATAAGCATATGATATTTACTCATTACGAGAACACGAAATGTATTTGTGTGGATTTAATGGGTAATGAAGTGTTCAATATCAGCACTTCCATCGACGGTAAACCAGTGAAACCCATCGGTATGTGCTGCGACGATGCTGGGGACATCTATGTTTCTCTTCATTACAGTACACGAGGTGATATACATCATTATGATGCACAGGGAGTACATATCAGCCGTGTAGCTCATGGATTATATAATCCTTTAGGCATGACATTTACTCCTACCGGTGACCTTGTGGTGCTGATAGACACTCCGTCAAGATCTTTCAGCGGGTATGAGTATTGTGACTTGGAGCCCAAAATTCAGCGGCTCGTTAAAACAATAAAACTTTAACAAGTCAAAACAACAAATTATTGTAGTGGTAGCGTTATAACATACGTCAACAGGTGACTGTAGGACCATGGATCTAATTCATAATGAAAATGTAATAAACCATTTTGTTGCCATAATATTACATTTGGGCGGGCTTTTATGGTCGTAATTTACTGATTACTAAAAAGTTTCATTAAAATGTGGTCAGCCTAAATTGTATCGGAATATCTTAATATCGCGCGTAAACTCAAACATTGTCCTTTTCGATGTTGTATAGACCATGTATCAGCTGTTTACATTTGAAGCCACTATCCACTATTGGTATTCTTGAAAAACTTACATGATCACATAAAACGATAATCCATACAAAGTGCCTTGATTTATTTACTCAAAATTGTTCAGTATGTATTTAGTTATTTATATGCAATTCCAAATAAAAACATTAAAACAAATCAGAAATTGCTGAAAAAATCATGATTTTCAGCCAACATTCCAGCGGTTGACATCCGCGACGTCTGTTGGACATTTGCGGCCCGTGGCAGCAGCAAACATTTTTCCTGTTTTTATGACGTACTTTTACGGGAGCTCAACAGGAGCCGTCTTAACAATGGTCTGGCTGCCGCCGCGTTGTCCATGGTCGTACATGTACATGTGTGTATGGGATTCACCTTGACGTGCAACTCATGTATTGTGTGTGCGTCCGTGCACCGGCAAGATCACCGAAGGATGATTTTTTTATCGGCACAAAACAAGAACAATTTGGACACATTTTGCAGTGAGATCATTTTTCCTGAGAACAAAATTCAACGAATCAAATACTGGACATTCAAAACTTTAGTTGCTCTCAGAATATTTGTTCGTAAAAAGCACTAAAAATAAGGTACCATCATGTGCGCTTATGCCGGACTCAAGAACTTCCTTCGGCTTCGCCATTTTCGCAAGGATTTCGTCCGGTTTATCCATTCTGGGCTTAACTGATACGATTCTATGTCACTTATATCACTAGCTTAATCTCCATCAAATGACGTGATGAACAACACAATAATCAGTACTACTTTTGGAAACTTTCGGGAGTCGTAATTGGTAAACTTATTTTTGCAGCTGTACGCGATGTGATATGCTTTGTGTACAAAACGTACCGCAGTAAACATTTGCGTTCGCCCACCCGTAAATGTACGTCATCAAAATAGGCTCAGTGAAAGTGTCCCCGACGGCTTTTGTTTTGGGCCTGTCGTTCGCGGCAGTGGCGAAGTACATTTCCATAGGTTTTTTGAAGGGTTAAATAAAAATAATTAAAGTCTTATTTTTGGTAATTCCTACTTATAATTACTTACTTTTTAAAACAGGGTTGAAAATATTTACCATTTTGTATGATCTTTAAGTTGACAATGGTATCGGACATTCCTTGAAATATTTATGTATCGGGAGCTATCGTTTAAAATTATTTCGTCTAAAGTTACTTGTGTCATTCGAAGAAATTCCACGTTGGAATGATTAGAAACAATCTGAAGGATTTTTTACTATCTTCTCGTTAACGACAGAACGAAATAAGATTAAACTTGTATACATATCTCTTGCTGTAAGTTATGCATTTACAAACATTTTACTAAAATTGTGTACTGCCTTTAAAGAGAAGGTACAACAAATACCAGATTATTATCTCCCGACGCAAGAATTTCACCAATCCATATATAAATACCAGATTATCAAATTTCCGAATTATTAAAAATGATGTACATTCATTTTAAAGTTCTGTACCATGTGCCTTGTTTACACTTTGTGTTACCTTTAGAGTTTGTAGATTTTGTACTTTTCCACATATTTATTAATTTTTTTGGCTGAGATCTCAAAATATCAGATGTTATGGTTTCTTGACAAAGACCAGTGTACATTTTGAGTCCGGTGCAGATTGACCTTTGGGGCTCTTTTTGTAAGCATGTTATTGGTAACATCGTCTATATAAAACCATGTATATTTATTAAATTTTAACACTGCATCTTTGTAACCCATAAAATATGCAACATTAAACAATCAATTACCTTAATTAACTTTATAAACACAAATTTGCCCAAACAATAAATCAGTAAAAAAATAAAATTAAAAAAATTGTGACTGAGGGAAATGCAGCTTTTGCCAGCCATGGTTAGACATTTTATTTGATACTTTAGTCTTTTCTCATCGTGTGACAACATGTACAATATCCCCGCTGTCTACATATTAAAAGTACTAAATTGCTCTACAGTACCCGGCGACAACAATTCAGAAAGTGCACTGCTTGCGCTGACTGCATGAAATACGATCAAGCAATTTTGAGGATATTTTCTTTTACACGATTTGTTATTTATTTATTTATTTATATTTTTGTTGCACGATAAAGGCTACACATTTATGAGGCAATGCTCATCATATAAAAAAAGAAGATAAATACGTATATGTTTTTACGTTGCGAGGAAAGGTGCAGAAAACCTATTATAATATAGGTTAATAATGGAGCTTCACGTTCAAAACCAGTAAGTGGAATCACCTGTATACTGGTTTCCAGAAGGCTTTTGCCTACTCTATGTCATAGTTTACAGGCACTTAATTCACACTACAAATGATTCTGGACAGTGAGAGAGTTACAGCCCGAGTGATTTAATTTCTGGGAAACATTTCTAACAGCTACACCTGGTAGACTAACAGTCCGTTCTGTGGTCTTATGCTTTCTTCGCTAATGATTTGGTAGAGAAACCATAATACATAATGCATTAGATAAGTAATTAGTTATGGTATCACATATTTAAATATAGACGAGCCCAACATTTTACTTACTGTCATTGGTTAAAATAAATTTGCAGACATAAATTATTAATTTTGCTGGAGGTTTATGAATAATTCAGCAGCAGCATCCTCAGAACGGACTGGTAAAGGTGTTCCATATATTTGACATAAAACACAATAAAGGGGGCCACTTTCCTGCCGTCACGTTAGCAGTTTTTCTAATGGTTGTAATTTTCTTTTTAGATCTGAAATCACCCAAAAAGAATTTCAACATTTGAATAGACATGCATGCTTATCCTAAAGATAATTTGAGTTGATTATTACTATTATTTTTTTAATTACCCTAAAATTTCCATCAACAAATGGACGGAAAAGTGAGGTAACTTTTTCCGTCCAATTTTTATGGAAATTTGAGGATGAAAAAATAAATTTAAAAATTTAAAAAATTAATAAATCAACTCAAATTAGTTCTAGTATAAGCCTGCATGTCCATTCACATGTTGAAACACTTTTTGGTCGGTTTCAGGTACTTAAAAATAAATAACAACCATTGGAAAAACTGCTAACGTGACGGATGCAAAGTGGCCCCCTTTATTGTGTTTTATGTCATTTACCAATGCTGGGATATGCCGGGACCGATTTAAAATTAAGTTTGTAAATGTTTCCACCGATTTTGAGCGATTAATATAAACGTAAACTACGCATCTTCAACATTCCTCTATGTATGTGTTCTGTCATAATACAAAAGCTTATATTTCGAAGAAAATTCATATCCCACGAACACAAAATCCAAACTGATACACTTTGCAAAAGAAATAATAAATACTGTTGCATGAATACTTGTTTGTAATTATATATGTTTTACTTCGATGGCCGTTTCTGTACATGAGAAACTTTGAAAAATATCTTTCTGACGCTCGACTACGAATTGAAAACTCAATGACTGGTGGGATTAATGCAATAAACTGCAGTGGCAACGACATTCTTGTCTCGCATTTTATCTGAATACATCAATCTAGATTATTTTGGTGAAAGTTCTCGCCCTCACTGAAACACTCGGACACGTAGTCTAGGCTTGCACCAGTATATTTATGAGAAATTTAGTTGCACTGCATAGTGTGCAGGTTCAGCCAGCGCGAGGTGAACACATTCACAACACGTCTGCATTCAAGTTCAACTTCCTCTCCTAATGTTACCAGACTAGCGGTGATGAAAGAACAAAATTGTTTTCCCTAACCTCGATTGATGTGGATACACAGTGTCGGATAGACAAGTACTGGTACTACAAGAGCATCAATTTCCATTTTGGTAGGGTTTAACGATAAACTGGCCCACAAATTATATTTTGTATAACCCAAAAGTGGATACTATAAGACCACATAATTCCCTGGAAAGCTTGATCAACAAAATGGCGGATAGCAACAGTTGTCAGGTATATCTGTTTGATTGACAAGCCAAGTAGGTGTAATACAAGTGTAATACAAGATGTGAATTATTTCGTCTCGTACGGTTTCCCTCATTCATCACTAATATCTCACTGATGCACAACATATGAGTTACCATAACAGCTACGTACTTGGATGGATAAGTTATAATGATCTGGTGGAAAATATGAGTTGACTTGAACGATAGGTGTGTTTCATAGTACGCTTGAAGTTTGCATGTATTCGTGGGGATAATTGGCAACAAATTCATATATGCACAGGTGTGGATTTTGTCTCGCATCTTTACCACATTAAAAACATTGTCATTTACCGAAACTATTTCGAAAGCATCATTTTTCACACTTTTGCTACCAACCACGGAGCAATCCTAGCTTTAAATGGAGTTTATGTATTGAACAAAGCACGAAGTTCACATCACATCATCATGAGACACATCACAGCATAATGTACAAAATACGCGACGTTGTACCAATAGGCTATAACAAATTCATGAACATGATGGCATCAACAGGCATCCGTAGATGATCCGCGATGACATCCACTGATTAGGCCAAAAAAAAAAAGATGTTGAGTTGCCCTCCACCGACCGACCCAAAAGTGCTGAAATCTCGGGTCGGTTTTTTTTTTTTTTTTTTTTTTTTTCCCCCTGTCATTCATAGCCCTATTTATTAATGAAACTTACCAATTTTCTTTGTATAAAACATAATAGGCCTACGTTTGATTTGTGAAATTTTCCACATTTTTTACCGGTAAATTTACCGGTACCCAAGACTCAATCTACATGTTTTCGAATCGAATGGCCCCGGCCCTCACATGGTGCACTGCCTTCGCACACACTGTGTGCCAACGATTGCGACTCAAATCTACACGTTTTCCAATCGAATGGCCCCCTCACATGTTTCCACTGGCTTCGCGCACTGTTTTGTATGTCAACGAATGCGACTCAATCTACACGTTTTCAAATCAAATGGCCCTCACACGTTGTGCACTGCTCCCCGCACTGACGTGTGTCAACGACTGCGACTCGATCTACACGTTTTCAAATCGAATGGCCACTCACATGTTGCATGTTGAGCATTGCACGCAATATGGATGAATTTGCTGTGTCAATCACAGCGAAAAGTACAACAAAAATGCTTGGGATACTTTTATTCTGAAGCAAAATTCCTTGCTGATAGGTATACAAATGAAAAACATGGTATGTGGTTTCAGTTCCAATGCATTTCAATCTTAAAATGACAGTCAAGGGAAGAAAAAAAATAAAAATAAAAATAAAAAATCCCGACCGACCGACCCCTTCAAATATTTTCACTGGAGGGCAACTCAACATTTTTTTTTGTTTGGCCTTATCATGAACCATGACCTCATTGAATCACGGAAATAGATTTTAGGTTTCCCAGTGTGTGAAATACACATGATTACTACACACAGAACATTTCAATACACAGAAACACTTGTCTCGTTCCCGTTAATAATACCTTGCCGTTTAGTTACCGTTTCTTGTTGTCAATTGTAGACCTACGGTATCACTACAGGTGGATATGAGTTAGAACACTGATGTGGATATTTAGAGATGAATTCCGAATGGTAAGTTTGATACATAAGAGAGAAAAGGAGTAATGATATGAGTCATGGGCGTCGATCACTACTTCGAATTGGGGGGGGGGGGGGGAGGACCAGCGGCAGCACCCGACCTGTTAAACTGGGGGCAAGAGGGGGAAAAGCATTAATCTTTAATGTAATGTTGTACTGCTGAAAAAGCATTGACTTACCATCGGGGAAAAATTGGCGGGGGGGGGGGCAAATTGGGGAAAAAATAACTGGGGATATTTCCCCCCCCCCCTTCCCCCAACTGGGGAGGACGTGCAGGCAGTGTCTGAAACAGGATTTCGCAAAAAATTGACTCATACCCTGGGGTGAACAGCAATACAGCATCACCCTGCTTTTAGACATAATTTTTGGGGCAAAACAATTGCGAGTTGATAAAAAATTATTGCAGTAAAAATAATAATAAACAATATTTTATTATAATTTTTTTTAAATCCAGCTCGAATGAAGCTTCAGGGGCTCTGGGTGCGCTTGTTCTTTTTATTACAAGCAACACTGTGACGTCATTAAGATAACCGGTATAGGGTGTTTTTACTGAGATATTATTAATTCTGTACAACAAAAAAAAGAAAAAAAGATTGTGACCCCTTCCCAGAAAAAAACCCAAAACATGATCCAATGAAATAAAAGTGGTAATTTGCCAGAAAGTACTGGTTAAAACGGGCTTTACAACATTAACATCTAGTAAAACCATATTTATCCAAGTAATTTGTATTTCAGTTATTTAGTACTGGGTCTTTCCACACGAATGGGTACATATGATAACTATTGTAGTGACATGGTAGGGTCTAATAAAGACAACTATTTTGTCTCAATCTATTCCTGAACATTCCTTAGCATTTAATGATTGTGTATACCAAATAATAAGAAAATATTATTCGTGCTTTTGCAGGATCATCTTTCTTTAAGACATTGTTTGTAAGATAGACAGACATTTTGTTTCAAGATTGACAGGAAAGTGATACCGTAATAGAATTAAATACTGAAATGCTTTTTCATTTACATCCCTAACCCCTTTTGAATTGTTATGAGCCAAAACTAAGACATCTTCTGGGTATTTTAGAAATTAGCATATGAAATATACCACGTATGTAATGTGAACAGACAATTTATGACAAATTTTGAAAATGATCCCCTGTTATTTTGTTTAATACAAGGAGGGCTGTCTTTATTTTTTCAGGTAACAATCCTTAGGGGAATAGCATTGTAATTGGACAACATGTGGGTGAATACATCTGTTTTATTAGTACTTCTAGTCAATTTCTTGTTATAAATGTCTGTCCACGTTAGAAACATTTTAAAGAGGACCCCTTGTAATTACTTAATTACTGAGAATGCTGTCCTAATTTGTGAAAAGCACAATTCCCAAGGCACTTTGGAATGTACACAGAAAAAATATGACAAAGTACTTCATTTTGTTATTAACGTCCCATGTTTTTTTCTAAAATGTCACACTTTTGGAGCCATTTGTGTGAACAGACCCTACTACATAGTGAGACAATTGAATTCCATAAAGATGTGTTTTTAGAGTTGGGCATAAATCTAGTTGTAAAACAGGTTCATTTCAATGAATGGTTGGGTTTTAGCGCTTATGTACAACCATGTTAAGTACAGATTTTTCTTTCTAATAACTCTTCAACGTTCTTTTATTTGTATTACAGGTCAGTGGTTATTAAGTGACATGGCTGAAGCTGCACCCCTATCTGAGCAGACATGCAAGATTAGTCATATACACATTGAATGCCCAATCTGCTGCACTCGTTTTACTGATCCGAAAATTCTGGACTGTCTTCACTGCTACTGCTTGAATTGCCTTGAAGAACTTGTTGAAAAACAGGATCCGAAGACAGATAATATTGTTTGCCCAGTTTGCAGGCAGGAGACAGCAGTTCCAGATAAAGGTTTGTCAAGTCTAGCAAACTGCTTTTTCCTGAGTTCTCTTGTCGATGAAGTCAATAAGCAGGAGCAACTAAAGGGAGACAAACCACTGCCCTCGCGGATATGCGAGCAATGTGATGAAGGATTGGAAGCCGTCTCGCGATGTCTGGACTGTGAGGCAAACATTTGTCAGGAATGTGAAAAAGCCCATTTGCGTTTGAAATTAACAAGGAATCATCGAATCCAGTCAAACGAGAGTCTAACCAAAGACTCTGCAAAAGATGTCAGGAAAACATATGCTCCAAACTGCATTAAGCACGTCAATCAGGAATTGTGTTTTTATTGCAACACTTGCCAGGTGCTGGCTTGCGGTAAATGTGTCGCGTTTGATCACCGGACAGCAGAACACGAATACAGAGAAATCACAGATTCTGTGGAATCCTACCGGAAGGAAGTCGAAGGTATTTGTCTGAAGTTTGAAGAGAGCAGAGAGCAGTTTAAAGCCGTCAATGACTCGGTAGAGCATTCAAGAAGCAGATTGCGTTTGATGGTGGCCCGAACTTGTCGTGATATTTTGTCTAAGGAGGAAAAGGAGATTGTTAAAATCAAAAATAAATCTCGACTCCTCCAAGATAAAGTCAAACAGATCGGTCAAGAAAGAGGTGCTATATATGAGAAAGTACTGAACAATAACCGTGACAAGATGAACCGAGCAGAGCAAGTCATAGCTTCAGTCAATGATTTAATGCAACAAGCCGACGATTTCGAGCTATTGGACCTCAAGCCAAAGGTTATGCATAACTTAGAATTCCACAAGGATCTTCAGTTTGAATCGGCGCAGCATAGCCAGTCATTCGTCGGGTTCAAATGTCATGATGTCGTTCATGATGCAGATCTCGGTGAAATACTAGATGAAGAAAAATGGCAGCTGAAGACAGAGTTTGGCAAGGAAGGAGAGGGTGACGGAGAATTCAAGCTTGCCACGGAAGTTGCTTGTTTCAGCAATGGAGACATTGTCGTAGTAGATATAACAAGCGAGCGATTATCAACATTTACATCAACTGGATGTTATAAAACTACAGGCGTTCATAGTGAGACAGAGGAAGGTAAACTGAAATCACCGTGGGGTGTTGCAGTGACCAGTGATGACATGCTTCTGGTTACTGATAGACAGAATGTGAAGGTGTATGACAATAATCTGGAATTTATTCGTCAGTTCAGACCCTCACAAGATGACGCAGAGGGACATTCAAAGAGTGTGCTGAAAGGTATTGCTGTAGACAATAATAATCGGGTAGCAGTTGCTGACAGTGGAAGAAATGTGTTATGTCTCCATCATCAGGATGGATCTTTGATTACATCTATATCACATGACATGATTCGTGATTTCACGCATTTGGCTATAAGCAGCAATAAGTATATGCTCTTTACTCATTACGAGAACAGGAAATTTATTTGTGTGGATTTAATGGGTAATGAAGTGTTCAATATCAGCACTTCCATCGACGGGAAACCAGTGAAACCCACTGGTGTATGCTGCGACGATGCTGGGGACATCTATGTTTCTGTTCATAATGACGGTAATCTAGGAAGTTTTGTGATGCATCATTACGATCCAGAAGGAGTACACATCAGCCGTGTAGCTCATGGATTATATAATCCTTTAGGCATGACATTCACTCCTGCAGGTGACCTTGTGGTTGCTGACAGGCACTCCGTGAAGATCTTTCAGCGGGTATGAGTATTGCGACCTGGAGTCCAATCGATAGACTTGAAATTCAGCTGCTTGTCGACACAATCAAACTTGTATACGGCAAACACTTGGTTGTATGAATAAAAAATGTTATTGGGGGAAAAGTTTGTCAGCCACAGTTTGACATTCCTCCTTGAGATGAAAACATGTCTTGTGACACATCATCTATTAAAATGGGCTCTTCTTTGTCACTTCACCTACGATAATACCAAGTTCAAATATTATAAGTATAGTTGCCTTGCTCTGACTTTCCTGCCTACAAAATATTCAATAATTCCACTGCCTGTGAAGTACATAAAATACACTTAAGTAGGTTTGACAATATTTTCAAATGCCCGGTTGTTCATGATAACACTACATATTTGTGAGGAAATGCTTCCCAGTTATAACATTGTAAAGCAGCAATAAGCATATGATCTTTACTCATTACGAGAACAGGAAATGTATTTGTGTGGATTTAATGGGTAATGAAGTGTTCAATATTACCACTTCCATCGACGGGAAACCAGTGAAACCCATCGGTGTGTGTTGCGACGATGCTAGGGACATCTATGTTTCTGTTCATTACGGTACCGGTACACAAGGAAACGGTGAAATACATCATTATGATCGAGGAGTACACATCGGCCGTGTAGCTCATGGATTGTATAATCCTTTAGGCATGACATTTAGTCCTACCAGTGACCTTGTGGTTGCTGATCTGAACTCCGTCAAGATCTTTCAGCGGATATGAGTATTGTGACCTGGGGTCCAATCGATAGACTTGAAATTTAGTTGCTTGTTAATTTACAGTCAGACTGGTACACGGCAAACACTCAAACTTGAAAGTTATATTTAAAAAAAATCATCTGTACAGATGTCAACATTTGGTGGTATAGATATATGCTTATAAATGGACATGCATTAACATAAGTTTTTGCTATCATTAATTGATCACTCACTTTTGTATTTGATGGTACACACTCAAAGCTAAATGATGCCAAAACATAATTTTAAGATCTAAAGAGCAACTCAACAAAATTAACATTCAGCACATTAGCATCGGCTCATCCTTTATATCCCCGTCTTCTAAATTCATGAACGACACTAATATGAAACTTAGTAACTACATCTCCAAATGTCACAAAGTGCGCATACCTCCATGCATATGAATTTCTTGACGGAACTTAAACCGCAAACGTCACACACGGCAGAATATTGCCAAGACGACAGCAAAATCATGCCATTTTCCGTGTTCTTGAAATCATATCTTTTTAATTGCTTATGCTATAATTTTCGTTTTTGCTTTATATTGTAGACAATTTATCCTTCTTTATGGTGTAACATTCATTTAAAAACATTATATACAGACCTGTCGATTTTCAATAAAACGTTGTCACTTAGGCCGGCTTTACTGTGTAATTTCATTTTTAAGGAACATTTTGAATACTACACGATCCCTGAATAAACACAAGTCTGCATTCCCTGGACTGATTATTTTCGTTTGAACGGTAAAATAAAGACAGAAGAATGTCCCTGAATTGATGTAAAATTCATGCCGATTGGTCATTGTTAATAGCTGTCGATTGGAGGTGAAACATTTTTAACCAATCATATCTATAGTGTTAGAATCCTATGGTAAAACCAGTGTAAGATTAGATCAATGCCTTGCTAAATGGGATCTTAATGGGCAATGTACAGCAATTTGGTTTATTAAGTTCCAAAAAAAGGCCCAAGAAATTGAAAGGCTCCCTACACGTCGGACTTATCCGGAAATTATGTCATCCAAGAAGCAACCGAATGTTTTATTAACGCATTTGTTACGTCTTGTTATTAATAACTTTCTCCTGTTTGGATTACTCAATATTCAAACTATTTAAACTCAACCGTCTTTAAAATATTGCAGCACGTATCATCGCCCAAAAAGGTCCACTGAACATATCACATCTATTCTCACACAGTTTCACTGGCTTTCTGTCGAGCAAACGATGATTTTTAAAATTCTTCTTCTCACCTTTCGATCCATCATTTACCCAGCGCCTCCAAATCTCTCCAAGCTTCTCAACCAAAACGGGAATGTATACGTTCCATCCAAAAACAAACTCAGTGAGACACTTTCTCTGAATAATTACCACTCGCATCCAAAACTTGTAGTACTCTCACATCATCCGAGACCCACCTCCCACTCTTTTTAATTGCTCTGATGTGACTGTGTGCCTTGAGAATATAATTGTAGTGGATTTTGGAGCAATATACCATAGGTCTCCATCAGCATTGCATCAAATACTTAGGGGCCACCTTTTCTGTATACAAATTCAGTGATTAATTAAGTAAGACTAATTGCGGTGACACCGTGTGAACTTTTCTATTGAGTAGTAATTAGTTCCGAAAAGAACTGGAGGAACTGAAGAGTTGTAACCTTCAGTTCTTTTCAGAACTAATTACTACTCAATAGAGAATTTCACGTGGTGTCACCGCATATAGTCTTACTTACTTATCCTCTTCACCATGCAAAGATACAAGTTTTACCTAAATTCAGTGATTACCGAATAAGCTTGAATCGGACCGGATTATCTCAATATTAATGATAATGTACCATTGAACATTGGCCTTTTGGATCGATGCTGTGTATATAGACAATGTAACAGCCGATGTTTACATTAAAGGGAATCATTATTACATTGGTTATTACCAGATTATCAAATAAACGATTTTTTATCTAAACAATTTATTGATGTCAAGCTTGTACACGTTTCAATCATCCCAAGGAATTATTTCCTTTAAAGTGGTAGCTTTCATCTTCGAAAATGTCAAATCCGTCATTTTGTTTGTAAAACAAACTTAAAACTTGTAACATTTTTTCGTTGTTTTCTCACAAACGTGCACACGGTTTGTGGTAAAACATTTTATAGTTTTATGATATATAATATCTCAAATTTAAACATCGTATCTTTGTTACCCATATGATATGAAATATGAATCTAAGAGATAATGACTAAAGACATAGTTATAATTACAACATTAAACAATTTCCATTATTACCTAGTTATTATTATTATTATTATTATTATTACCTAGTTATTATTATTATTATTATTATTATTATTACCTAGTTATTATTATTATTATTATTATTATTATTACCTAGTTATTACTATTATTATTATTATTATTATTACCTAGTTATTACTATTATTATTATTATTATTATTACCTAGTTATTACTATTATTATTATTATTATTATTACCTAGTTATTACTATTATTATTATTATTATTATTACCTAGTTATTACTATTATTATTATTATTATTATTACCTAGGTTATTACTATTATTATTATTATTATTATTACCTAGTTATTACTATTATTATTATTATTATTATTACCTAGTTATTACTATTATTATTATTATTATTATTACCTAGTTATTACTATTATTATTATTACTATTATTACCTAGTTATTACTATTATTATTATTATTATTATTACCTAGTTATTACTATTATTATTATTATTATTATTACCTAGTTATTACCATTATTATTATTATTATTATTACCTAGTTATTACTATTATTATTATTATTATTACCTAGTTATTACTATTATTATTATTATTATTACCTAGTTATTACTATTATTATTATTATTATTACCTAGTTATTACTATTATTATTATTATTATTACCTAGTTATTACTATTATTATTATTATTATTACCTAGTTATTACTATTATTATTATTATTATTACCTAGTTATTACTATTATTATTATTATTATTACCTAGTTATTACTATTATTATTATTATTACCTAGTTATTACTATTATTATTATTATTATTACCTAGTTATTACTATTATTATTATTATTATTACCTAGTTATTACTATTATTATTATTATTATTACCTAGTTATTACTATTATTATTATTATTATTACCTGGTTATTACTATTATTATTATTATTATTACCTAGTTATTACTATTATTATTATTATTATTACCTAGTTATTACTATTATTATTATTATTATTACCTAGTTATTACTATTATTATTATTATTATTATTACCTAGTTATTACTATTATTATTATTATTATTATTACCTAGTTATTACTATTATTATTATTATTATTATTACCTAGTTATTACTATTATTATTATTATTATTATTACCTAGTTATTACGATTATTATTATTATTATTATTACCTAGTTATTACTCTTATTATTATTATTATTATTACCTAGTTATTACTATTATTATTATTATTATTATTACCTAGTTATTACTATTATTATTATTATTATTATTACCTAGTTATTACTATTATTATTATTATTATTACTAGTTATTACTATTATTATTATTATTATTACCTAGTTATTACTATTATTATTATTATTATTACCTAGTTATTACTATTATTATTATTATTATTACCTAGTTATTACTATTATTATTATTATTATTACCTAGTTATTACTATTATTATTATTATTATTACCTAGTTATTACTATTATTATTATTATTATTACCTAGTTATTACTATTATTATTATTATTATTACCTAGTTATTACTATTATTATTATTATTATTACCTAGTTATTACTATTATTATTATTATTATTACCTAGTTATTACTATTATTATTATTATTATTACCTAGTTATTACTATTATTATTATTATTATTACCTAGTTATTACTATTATTATTATTATTATTACCTAGTTATTACTATTATTATTATTATTATTACCTAGTTATTACTATTATTATTATTATTATTATTACCTAGTTATTACTATTATTATTATTATTATTACCTAGTTATTACTATTATTATTATTATTATTACCTAGTTATTACTATTATTATTATTATTATTACCTAGTTATTATTATTATTACCTAGTTATTACTACTACTACCACCACCACCACCACCACCACCACCACCACCACCACCACCACCACCACCACCACCACCACCACCACCACCACCACCACCACCACCACCACCACCACCACCACCACCACCACCACCACCACCACCACCACCACCACCACCACCACCACCACCACCACCACCACCACCACCACCACCACCACCACCACTACCACTACCACTACTACTACTACTACTATTATTATTATTATTATTAATTTTTTCCCCCCTTTTTTTCCTCTC
This sequence comes from Zoroaster sp. YZ-2022, assembly GCA_029582265.1. Lineage (NCBI taxonomy): Eukaryota > Metazoa > Echinodermata > Asteroidea > Forcipulatida > Zoroasteridae > Zoroaster > Zoroaster sp. YZ-2022. Next base: position 9,946,326 of record CM055829.1, on the reverse strand, counting down.
CGTATTTAAATAATTTTTTAATAATATTTGTTTATTTGAGTGTATATTTCGTCTTCTTAATTTGTGTAATTTTTGTGGATAAAATTATTGTTTTTAACTAAATGTAGTTTAAAATTTTTAAATGTGCCAATGGAAACTAAATTTCTGTATTTTTATGATGCGGACAATAACATTTCTATTCTATTCTATTCTATTAAATAATAATTTGCAACAAAACATTTTAATTAATATAATACATTTCTTTCCTTGGTGACGATTAGACTTTCCAAAGTCTAACGTATACTGAATTAGTCGGCAGATAGACCACCGAATCAAACAGGCTGGTATTTTTATTTTGCCCTATGTGATTTATTTTCAGGGGAAGATATCTACCCCACGTTCGGCGATTATTCGCGCGACACGCCTACCACCCTCCCCTTTTCTAGGGGATTTTGAACATGTTCAAGTATTTTTAGTACTGGCGTTGAAGTCAGTCGGCATTTTGCCTTCTACACAAAAGTATTACCTCACGAGTAGACTCCTATATTACAATTTCATACAATTTCAACGAAGTAACATTTAACATAACTACTTAGTAATGTTTTACCTATACGTGTTTAGTATTTTATTCTATAGTGCATCTACAATAGGGTAGGATTTTACACAACCTGTGTAATTAAAATTGTACGCGACGCTGTACATGAAGAACACTGTTCTTGAAGTCACGAACTTTATGGCATAAATAGGCATCCGTAGCAGCCACTGTTACCATGAACCATGAACTTCTCATTGTGCGACGAAAATAGCATTTGGGTGTTTCTGCTCTGAGAAACACCTATTTTGTATCAACCGTGAACTACATGACATACCTGCTACATATCGCGTTTGCGTGAATTATACCTTGCCTCTTATAGTTTCTGTCAAGTATATGTACTGTACATGTATGTATCCAGTAGTGGGCGAAACTTACTGGACACGAGAAACTTTGAAGACATTTCGAGAATAATTCATATTGGTAGGTATAATACATTGAATATAAACCATCTTGTTTAACACTGTACAAAGTAGGAGTACTTAGAATTAGTTTCATATTATTTTATGCCTTCCAGTGACAGATAGACCCGACGGGAGGAGGTGGACGCACGCTCCTCAAAGTTTGATAGCCTGCATAAAGGGCATAAAACCTTGGAGCGAGAGTTGGTAAAATGATGAAGTATTTACTGTTTTCTTTCAAATAAATAACAAAGTAATACAGAATGGCAATTATAACATCCATTCCTTTCTAATTATATACAATAAGGGTTGGCCTAACGTGTCTGAGGTGGGATGCAATGTTCCGCTTGACCCCATGACATTTTTGGAATTATCCTTCAGGGTCCACCTGGTCCAATTCAACAATAATGAGAGTGAACATTGTTATGTTTGTTAGCTTACTTCGCAAGGATATTGAGATCTTTCAGATGAGGTCATAAACATCTCCATAGGTCATCGTAAGAGGACACTTTTTTCTAATAAAGTATGTTTCCAAAATATCCCTTATTTTTCAACCGTTGGTTATAACCAACGGTTGAAAATAAGTGACACTTATCACACTTAGATATTTATCATACTTGGCACAAATTTTGTCCTCATTAAAAGAAATATATACTGTGACTTATTTGGATTTGTTAGAACAAAAACATGATTATTGAAGATTTTGTGCAGCAAATGCAGACATAATCATATCCATCGCAGTATTTATGTTGAAATTAAACAAATAACAATGTGCACCTCCCTTCCAGACCTGCTAGGGTTAATACATGTTACCAACAGTGTTTACTGGCTTTAGTAAAACTCTTTCAGTTAGTACAAATTTAACTTCCCTATTCAGTATTATTACAAATAAAATACAGCATTTTGAATCTGCAAAATATTGCATATTTTTAGGGTTTGAATATCGACTTTTCTTATTGGATGTTAAACATTACGATGCATAAGTGAATCCTATAATGACCACCATTGCCGGAAAATGCCACATCCTCGTGTTTATTCTTGTTCATGTTTATTTACTGATTTTAAGCGTCTAATTCAAATTTCTACATATTTCAATACAAAATACTAAACTCGGCTGGTTGGTTCATCAAATTTAAATAGTTACGTTCATGTAACACTTTGTTCTTTACTTATTATTGTATGACAGGTCAGTGGTTATTAAGCGACAATGGCTGAAGCTGCACCCCTATCTGAGCAGACGTGCAAGATTAGTCATATACACATTGAATGCCCAATCTGCTTCACTCGTTTTACTGATCCGAAAATTCTGGACTGTCTTCACTGCTTCTGCTTGAATTGCCTTGAAGAACTTGTTGAAAAACAGGATCCGAAGACAGATAATATTGTTTGTCCAGTTTGTAGGCAGGAGACAGCAGTTCCAGATAAAGGTTTGTCAAGTCTAGCAAACTGTTTTTTCTTGAGTTCTCTTGTCGATGAAGTCAATAAGCAGGAGCAACTAAAGGGAGACAAACCACTGCCCTCGCGGATATGCGAGCAATGTGATGAAGGATTGGAAGCCGTCTCGCGATGTCTGGACTGTGAAGCAAACATTTGTCAGGAATGCGAACAAGCCCATTTGCGATGGAAATTAACTAAAAATCATCGAATCCAGTCAAACGAGAGTCTAACCAAAGACGCTGCAAAAGATGTCAGGAAAACTGATGCTCCAAACTGCATTAAGCACATCAACCAGGAAGTGTGTTTTTACTGCGACACCTGTCATATTCTCACATGTGGAAAATGCGCAGCAATTGATCACCGGTCAGTAGAACACAAATACAGTGACATCGCTGATTCTGTTCGATCGTACCGAAAAGAAGTAGAAGACATTTTCAAGAAGTTTGAAGAGAGTAGAGAACAGTTTAAAGCCGTCAGTGACTCGGTAGAGCATTCCAGAAACAGATTGCGATTGATGATGGCCCGAGCTTGTCGTGATATTTCGGCTAAGGAGGAACAGGAGATAGCTAAAATCAGAAATAAATCTCAACTCCTCCAAGATAAAGTCAAACAGATCAGTCAAGAAAGAGGTGCTATATATGAGAAAGTACTGAACAACAACCGTGACAAGATGAACCGAGCAGAGCAAATAATAGCTTCAGTCAATGATTTAATGCAACAAGCTGACGATTTCGAGCTATTGGACCTCAAGCCAAAGGTTATGCATAACTTAGAATTCCACAAGGATCTTCAGTTTGAATCGGCGCAACATAGCCAGTCATTCATCGGGTTCAAATGTTATGATGTCGTTCATGATGCAGATCTCGGTGAAATACTAGATAAAGAGAAATGGCAGCTGAAGACAGAGTTTGGCAAGGAAGGAGAGGGTGACGGAGAATTCAAGTTTGCCACGGATATTGCTTGTTTCAGCAATGGAGACATTGTCGTAGTAGATAAAATAAGCAAGCGATTATCAACATTTACCTCAACTGGATGTTATAAAACTACAGGCGTTCAAAGTGAGACAGAGGAAGGTAAACTGAAATCACCGCGGGGTGATGCAGTGACCAGTGATGACATGCTTCTGGTTACTGATGGACAGAATGTGAAGGTGTATAACAATAATCTGGAATTTATTCGCCAGTTCAGACCCTCACAAGATGACACAGAGGGACATTCAAAGAGTGTGCTGAATGGTATTGCTGTAGACAATAATAATCGGGTAGCAGTTGCTGACATTGGAAGAAATGTGTTATGTCTCCATCATCAGGATGGATCTTTGATTACATCTATATCACATGACATGATTCGTGATTTCACGTATATGGCTATAAGCAGCAATAATCATATGATCTTTACTCATTTCAAGAACAGGAAATTTATTTGTGTGGATTTAATGGGTAATGAAGTGTTCAATTTCAGCCCTTCCATCGGCGTGAAACCAGTGAATCCCAGCGGTGTGTGCTGCGACGATGCTGGGGACATCTATGTTTCTGTTTATTTCGGTAAGCGAGGAAACTGTGAGATACATCATTGTGATCCAAAAGGAGTACACATCAGCTGTGTAGCTCATGGATTGTGTAATCCTGTAGGCATGACATTCACTCCTGCCGGTGACCTTGTGGTTGCTGAAAGGCACTCCGTCAAGATCTTTCAGCGGGTATGATTATTGTGACTTGGAGTCCAAAATTCGGCTGCTCGTTAAAACAATAAAACTTCAACAAGTCAAAACAACAAATTATTCTAACGGTAGCGTTATAACATACGTCAACAGGTGACTGTAGGCCCATGGATCTAATTCATAATGAAAATGTAATAAACACTTTTGTTGCCATTACTTTTGGGCGGGCTTTTATGGTCGTAATTTACTGATTACTGAAAAGTTTCATTAAAATGTGGTCAGCCTAAATTGTATGTGAATATCTTAATATTACACGTAAACTCAAACATTGTCCTTTCAGATGCTGTATAGACCGTGTATGAACTGTTAACATTTAAAGCCACTACCCATTATTGTATTCTTGAAAAACTAATACAGGATCACATAAAACGATAGTGTTTAAGTTGACGATGGTATCGGACATTCCTTGAAATATTTATGTATCGGGAGCTATCGTTTAAAATTATTTCGTCAAAAGTTATTTCTGTCATTCGAAGAAATTCCACGTTGGAATGATTAGAAACAATCTGAAGGATTTTTTACTATCTTCTCGTTAACGACAGAACGAAATAAGATTAAACCTGTATACAGATCTCTTGCTGTAAGTTATGCATTTACAAAAATGTTACTAAAATTGTGTACTGGCTTTAAAGAGAAGGTACAACAAATACCAGATTATTATCTCCCGACGCAAGAATTTCACCAATCCATATATAAATACCAGATTATCAAATTTCCGAATTATTAAAAATGATGTACATTCATTTTAAAGTTCTGTACCATGTGCCTTGTTTACACTTTGTGTTACCTTGAGTTTGTACATTTTGTACTTCTCCACATATTTTTTTATTTTTTTTATTTTTTTTTGCTGAGATCTCAAAATATCAGATGTTATGGTTTCTTGACATAGACCAGTGTACATTTTGAGTCCGGTGCAGACTGACCTTTGGGGCTCTTTTTTTTGAGCATATTATTGGTAACATCGTCTATATAAAACCATGTATATTTATTAAATTTTACCACTGCATCTTTGTAACTAATAAAATATGCAACAATAAATTACCTTAATTATCTTTATAAACACTAATTTGCCCAAACAGTGAACCAGTAAAAATAAAAAAAATCATTGTGACAGAGGGAAATGCAGCTTTTGCCAGCCATGGTTAGACATTTTATTTGATACTTTACTCCTTTCTCATCGTGTGACAACATGTACAATATCCCCGCTGTCTACATATTAAAAGTACTAAATTGCTCTACAGAAAGTGCACTGCTTGCGCTGACTGCTTGCGCTGACTGCTTGAAATACGATCAAGTAATTTTGAGGATATTTTCTTTTACACGATTTGTTATTTATTTATTTATATTTTTGTTGCACGATAAGCCTACATATTTATGAGTCAATGCTCATCATATATAAAATGATAAATACTTATATGTTTTTACGTTGTTAGGAAATATGCAGAAAACCTATTATAATATAGGTTAATAATGGAGCTTCACGTTGAAAACCAGTAAGTGGAATCACCTGTATTGTAACTGGTTTCCAGAAGGCTTTTGCCTACTCTATGTCATAGTTTACGGGCACTTAATTCACACAGCAAATAATTCTGGACAGTTATAGAGAGTTACAGTCTGTAGTAAATCATAAATAATACATTTAAACATGTTATTATCACACAGACGATATCAAAGGACATTTAACAAGAACAAGACAAGTTTAACAAAGGGTCTAAATAATGACTGTTCACCATTAAACACTTTACAATTGCTATACAGGGTGTCCCCATAAAAAGTATACCGAGATAAAAATTACTGAAATGGCAAAACTACTTTATATATGGGAAAGAGAAATCTCTAGAAAGGACAGAATGTCCTCTTTGCAATGGTATACAGCTTGTGATGTTATTGACACAGATGAGTGAACAAACTAGACAGATGTTAAGGGTACTGAAAGCAGGACTGTGACAAATTTGCATATTTGAATAACAAAGCTCAACCATGCAAGTGTGCAGAATACCAAATGCCTTTGCTTTTTCAACACATTCTTGAAAACAAGGAATGTACCTAAAACAATGTAATCTGCTTTGTTTTCGCTACTTACCTCAAAAGTTTAATGTGCTGTGCCCTCCACATGGCCACCATTCCTGTCAATGCACATCTGACATCTTCGTAACATGTCCCTTACTGCTCGTCTGATCATTCCAGGGTCTTGATGGAGATTATCGACTTCTTCCACTATTCTTGCACGTAACTCCTGAACATTGGCTGGGGGTGTAGTGAACATTTTGTTCTGCAGGTCACCCCATAAAAAGAAATCGCATGGTGTCAAATCCGGCGAACGTGGCGGCCATTCAACTTCATTGTAAACAGCAATTACTCTGTTCCCAAAAAGTTCTGCCAGACGTTGCCTCACAGCAACAAGTCTGTGAGGTGGGGCGCCATCCTGAGCCCACCACACCCTCCTGAAAGCTCCACGTCGTTGTCTCGGGAAGATCTGTTCCATTGCTGGCACCACAGATTCATTAATCAGATTCAAATAGTCCTGTCCATTTAAATTTCCTTGGAAGAAAAATGGTCCTAATAATGATCCATTACCACACAATCCAACCCATACATTCACCCTCTCCCTGCTTATGTTTCGCTCATAGGACGCAGCTGCAGGTGGATTACGACGTTCAGCATACACATGCTCGTTATGGAAGTTAACTGTTCCATTCATGCAAAAACCTGCCTCATCTCCAATGATAAAGAATTGAAGAAACTGTTCATCCCTGTTACATTTATCCAAAAACCACCGTGAATATGTGACTCTTCTGTCATAATCTGCTTGCAGGAGTTGATGCTGAACATGGATGTGATTGGGATGAAGGTGTAAATCATTTCGTGTGATGTTGTTGAACGTTGAATGTGGTATACCAGTACCATTTCTCCTGCTGCTAATCCTTGGGTTTCTTTCAACTGCTTCTCTTACCAATTCGATGTTTTCCTGAGACCTTCCAGTTCGTGGACGTCCAGATCGACCTGTGTTACGGTTTAAACTTGTGCCATGTTCGCCATACTTTTTTACATTTTTCCAGATAGTCCGTTTTGTTGGCGGTTCCCTGTCCGGGAAACGAATCCTGAAGGCATTTTGAGTTGCAACATAACTTTTTGTTTCATGGTACTTCTGGACAACAAATGCCCTCTGCTCAACTGTGAACTGGACCATGTTTGCTGATGAAGTGAAAGTTTCCTACAGCATGCAATGCTTTTGCTGCATCCAGTAAGCACATTACACAATGCAGGTAGGATGAACATTCATGTGTTGAAAAAGCAAAGGCATTTGGTATTCTGCACACTTGCATGGTTGAGCTTTGTTATTCAAATATGCAAACTTGTCACAGTCCTGCTTTCAGTACCCTTAACATCTGTCTAATTTGTTCACTCATCTGTGTCAATAACATCACAAGCTGTATACCATTGCAAAGAGGACATTCTGCCCTTTCTAGAGATATATTTCTCTTTCCCATATATAAAGTAGTTTTGCCATTACAGTAATTTTTATCTCGGTATACTTTTTATGGGGACACCCTGTATAGGGTAATATTTAACACAACGTGTACTTTGTTGTGTGCGACGTTGTACATAGAACCAGGAATGAACGTTATGGCATAAATAGGCATCCGTAGATGATCTGCGATGGCAGCCGATGTTACCATGAACCACGACCTGTTCATTGTTCGATAAAAATAGCATTTGGGGATTTTCTGCTCTGCGAAACACCTACTCGACAGAACCCGTTAACTACACACATTACCCCTGCATGTCGCGTTTCCGTTAATTATACCTCGTCGTTTACCATTGATGTCAAATGAGGTCTATCCGTTACTCGGTGAAACCATAGGTGAAACTTGCTGGACATGAGATAAAACTTTGTTGAGGACATCTTGAGAAAAAACAATAATGGTAGGTGCAATACACTGGATAGAAACATCGTGCTTTAAACACAGGTTTCTATCCACCGTGATAGTATTAGTAATGATAATGGTATGAGTACAGAAGGAACAACGTACAACAACGTACGCAGAGGCCTACTTGCATTTAGTTACATCCTTGTCATTTCGTATAACTATATTTTACAGCGACACATATAGACCCGAGGGAGAAGGGGGTGAAGGCATGCTTCTCAAAGTTGTATGGCCAAAAACATTAATGTGGCCCTCGTATTAGTTGTTAAAATGATTTTAGTGTTTCTTGTTTTCTTTCAAATAAATAACTGAATGGCAAAAAGACCCGTTCCTTTTCTAATAAGCATGGTTCAAGGGTCGGCCTAAAAGGTCTGAGGTGGGTTACAGTGTTCCACTTGATACCCCATGAAATTGCCCTCCGTATCCTTCAAGGTCCACACCTGATCAATGTTTCTTTAATCTTCAGCCAAACTTTATAAAACTTCGTAAGGATGTTGATATCTATCATATGAGGTCATAAAGGTATCCGTAGGTCACCGTAATAGGCCACTAATATACATTTAAATAAATTATGCAACTTTCCCTTTTTTGTTCCGTTTTCCATTGGTCATCATTTGTTATTTCAAACAATACGGTGTGATGTCACCTAATGCCCCAGTCACATTGGAGCTGCGATTGCCTACGACCATGTCAGTCGTGCGACCTAGGGCGGTCTTGGCCCGGTCGTAGGTTTTTTCTGCGATGTCGGCCTAGCAGTCACACAATAAGACATGTCCCCGACTGCTCTGCGACTTGTAGCCAACTGATAGCACGACTGGTCGCAAGACCTTGAGGGACTTGTCGTACGATCACCCAAGACTACCTACGATTGTCAAGGATCAGTCGCAAGACTAGTCACGCATAGTCGTGTGACTAGTCGTGCATTCCCACGACAAGTCGTGCGAATAGTTGTGCATAGTCGTGCGACTGTTGGACGACTGGATAGTCCCACGATGAACCACGACTACGTAAGACCACCCAAGACTTGTAGCACGACCATCGCACGACTATTGAAGACCTACCTACGACCAGCTACGACCAGCTACGACCAGTTTGGTCGCAGCCAGGTTTTTGAACATGATCGAAAACCTCCCCAAGACCGAATTCGGTCTTGCGACTACCCAAGACCACCCGCAACCACCCGGGACTTGTCGCAGGACTTTTCTACGATTCCTTGTAATTTCCAGTCGCAGACGATTGTAACCTGTTGTAAGTTGTCGTATCCTCCAGTGTGAGTGGGGCTTAAGATAACCGCAATTTTTCCACTGTGCTGTTACCGCTATTGTTGATAAATGCAGACATAATCATATCCATTTATGCTGTAAATGTATGCTGTTAATTCATATATTTGACAAAAAGAATTACTATTTTGCATTTTACAGCTAGAGTTTACAAATAAAAAATGGAAATTCAAATGAACCTGCTCAAAATAAACGATTGTCATTACAAAATATAGTTAGTGAATGTCAGACAACTTGAATATGATCTGCCGAAGCATTCTGGAGATATAATACAAAATATCATCGTGAGGGAACATTGTACATAATGGTTAATTCCATCTCAATTATTGGCTTATTTACATATACATGGCAACAAACAATGCATTATTGGCTTATTTACATATACATGGCAACAAACAATGCATTATTGGCTTATTTACATATACATGGCAACAAACAATGCATTATTGGCTTATTTACATATACATGGCAACAAACAATGCATTATTGGCTTATTTACATATACATGGCAACAAACAATGCATTTTCTCCAAAGGTGGCTGGCAAACGACCTTGTGTAATCAGAGATCTCACAATTTGGACCTCATAGAAATATGCACAGATAGTTTGGGACCAAGAGAAGGACTGTAGGCCTTTTGCATTTTGAATCTGCCAAACATATCTTATTTTGAGGGTGTACATATTTATCGATTTGTGTTGTTAACAAAATGAAAGTGGCCCACAACTATGCATTATGAGAATACAATAATGACCACCATTACCGGAAAATGCAGCCACATCCTCCTGTTCAGTCTTGTTCATATTTATTTGTTGATTTTATACGTCTTACTCAATATTTCAATACCAAAAAGGGTTAAATTCGGCTGGTTGATTCTAAGGCTCTGTGTTTTCGGTTATTTCGGGAACCGGATATGCATTTGGAAATATTCGGATACCCGGGTACCCGTAAACAATTTGTAAAAACACGTAAATACTCCCAAATGTATAAAATAACCAATATGAACACAAGTTTTTCTTGTTTTATTAGAGTCACAATAAATGTGGACTTACTGTAATAATTTACCGCCTCTATATTAAAAACGACTCGTATAGCATCCCCCCCCCCCACACACACACACAAATGATCGGAGACTTCCATTTGTGTGGCTTTCATGTTCAATCTTTGTTAAAGTCGTTTACGGGTAACTGGAACCGAAAATGGAACTGGGTAATGGCAGTTTAGGTCAGGTATCCGGATACCCGGCACAGCCTTAGTTGATTCATCAGATTATTATTATTCTTTTCATGTGCCACTTTACATTTTTCCTTATTTTTGGTATAACAGGTCAGTGATTATTAAGCGACAATGGCTGAAGCAGCATCCCTATCTGAGCAGACATGCAAGATTAGTCATATACACATTGAATGCCCAATCTGCTTCACTCGTTTTACCGATCCGAAAATTCTGGATTGTCTTCATTGCTACTGCTTGAATTGCCTTGAAGAACTTGTTGAAAAACAGGATCCGAAGACAGATAATATTGTTTGCCCAGTTTGCAGGCAGGAGACAGCAGTTCCAGATAAAGGTTTGTCAAGTCTAGCAAACTGTTTTTTCTTGAGTTCTCTTGTCGATGAAGTCAATAAGCAGGAGCAGCTAAAGGGAGACAAACCACTGCCCTCGCGGATATGCGAGCAATGTGATGAAGGATTGGAAGCCGTCTCGCGATGTTTAGACTGTGAGGCAAACATCTGTCAGGAATGTGAAAAAGCCCATTTGCGTTTGAAATTAACAAGGAATCATCGAATCCAGTCAAACGAGAGTCTAACCAAAGACTCTGCAAAAGATGTCAGGAAAACTGATGCTCCAAACTGCATTAAGCACATCAACCAGGAAGTGTGTTTTTACTGCGACACCTGTCATATTCTCACATGTGGAAAATGTGCAGCAATTGATCACCGGTCAGTAGAACACAAATACAGTGACATCGCTGATTCTGTTCGATCGTACCGAAAAGAAGTAGAAGACATTTTCAAGAAGTTTGAAGAGAGTAGAGAACAGTTTAAAGCCGTCAGTGACTCGGTAGAGCATTCCAGAAACAGATTGCGATTGATGATGGCCCGAGCTTGTCGTGATATTTCGGCGAAGGAGGAACAGGAGATAGCTAAAATCAGAAATAAATCTCAACTCCTCCAAGATAAAGTCAAACAGATCAGTCAAGAAAGAGGTGCTATATATGAGAAAGTACTGAACAACAACCGTGACAAGATGAACCGAGCAGAGCAAATCATAGCTTCAGTCAATGATTTAATGCAACAAGCTGACGATTTCGAGCTATTGGACCTCAAGCCAAAGGTTATGCATAACTTAGAATTCCACAAGGATCTTCAGTTTGAATCGGCGCAGCATAGCCAGTCATTCGTCGGGTTCAAATGTTATGATGTCGTTCATGATGCAGATCTCGGTGAAATACTAGATGAAGAAAAATGGCAGCTGAAGACAGAGTTTGGCAAGAAAGGAGAGGGTGACCGAGTATTCAAGGTTGCCCAGGATGTTGCTTGTTTCAGCAATGGAGACATTGTCGTAGTAGATACAAGTAGCAAGCGATTATCAACATTCACCTCAACTGGATGTTATAAAACTACAGGCGTTCAAAGTGAGACAGAGGAAGGTAAACTGAAATCACCGTGGGGTGTTGCAGTGACCAGTGATGACATGCTTCTTGTTACTGATAGACAGAATGTGAAGGTGTATGACAATAATCTGAAATATATTCGTCAGTTCAGACCCTCACAAGATGACGCAGAGGGACATTCAAAGAGTGCACTGTTTGGTATTGTTGTAGACAAGAATAATCGGGTAGCAGTTGCTGACAGTGGAAGAAATGTGTTATGTCTCCATCATCAGGATGGATCTTTGATTACATCTATATCACATGACATGATTCGTGATTTCACGCGTTTGGCTATAAGCAGCAATAAGTATATGATCTTTACTCATTACGAGAACAGGAAATTTATTTGTGTGGATTTAATGGGTAATGAAGTGTTTAATATCAGCACTTCCATCGACGGGAAACCAGTGAAACCCATCGGTGTGTGCTGCGACGATGCTGGGGACATCTATGTTTCTGTTCATCACAGTACACAAGGAAACTGTGAGATACATCATTATGATCCAGAAGGAGTACACATCAGCCGTGTAGCTTATGGATTGTATAATCCTGTAGGCATGACATTTACTCCTGTTGGTGACCTTGTGGTTGCTGATAGACACTCCGTCAAGATTTTTCAGCGGGTATGAGCTTGTGACCAGTGGTCCAATCGATAGACTTGAAATTCAGCTGCTTGTTAATTTACAGTCAGACTGGTACACGGCAAACACTTAAACTTGAAAGTTATATTTAAAAAAAATCATCTGTACAGATGTCAACATTGGTGGTATAGATATATGTTTAATGGAAATACATTAAACTAAGTTTTTGCTATCATTAATTTTAAGATCTGAACAACAACTCAACAAAATCAACATTGAGCACATTAGCATACCGGCTCATCTTTTATATCCCCGTCTTCTAAATTTATGAACGACACTAATATGACACTTTGTAAACTACATCTCCAATGTCACAAAGTCCGCATACCTTCATGAATAAGAATTACTTGACGGAACTTAAACCACAAACGTCACGCACGGCAGAATATTGCCAAGACGACAGCAAAATCATGCCATTTTCAGTTATACTATAATTTTTCTTTTTGCTTTATATTGGAGACAATTTATCATTCTTTATGGTGTAACATCTGTAAACAGTAGTGGGGTCATGAACAGACGCATGTAGTGCGAGCTCCTCGAGAATCACAGCAAAACCTCGATTTTTCTCCATCTCGTCATTTTATTCATCCATTTATTAACGCTTTCCACAATCATTTTGCCAATACACTCTTCTTGTGAAGTTTTCAATAACATCATGCCTCCAAGAAAGGAGAAAAAGGGATCTGTGTCAGCTGAACTATCGAGTCCCAGTATTTCCGCGCCAACCACGTCAGGTGACCATCTGCCTACCGCCCGTTCCCCAAGCTCTTCGGACAGCGAGATCGCTTGGGAAGTTTGCGGCAGGATATCATGGGCATGGCAGCCGATCTCCATGGTAAGCTTGACAAAGTTATCAACAATCAACAAGATCTTCTTACCAGAATGGAGAAAATGGAATCCAATCATGAAGAGATGGAGAAATCCCTAGACTTTACATCACGATCCATCGAAGATATTCAAAAGAAAAACGCTTCATTGTCCGATGATTTATCCAAGATGGCGTCCCAAATGAATGAAGCCCAAACTAAAATCGTGCAGCTTGAAGAGGCTAATCTACACCTTGAACGCTATTCCCGAGGCTTCAGTTTAAGATTTGGCGGTATACCGGAAGCTGTTAACGAGAACCCGTCATACCCCCTTGAGAAGGTGAGAGAGATCTTATCCACCAAATTCAACATGGCGGACGTTAAGATAGAGAACGCACATCGGTCTGGTCGCGCTCCCAAACTAGCCTCTGAGATGTCGCTGAAACCTCGCCATATTCTGGTCAAATTTCTATACCGACCTGAACGTCTTGCGATTTTGAAGCATGCCAAATCTTCTCTAAGCAATACTGGTGTGTTTGCATTGCAAAATTTGCCAGCCGCCGATCTTGCGAAAAAGAGATCTATGAGAGACATCATGAAGAAGGCATATGACTCAGGGCACATGGTCGTATTCCGAAACGGCGATCTCTTCATTGATGGAAAAAGGCACACCACGTCTGCTAAACCGTCGTCTACATGAATACATGAACTAATCGTCTTCATGGACAGTTTGGACATTTAGGCCTAGATGTAAATTAAAAACAATCTCTTGTGATTCTCTTGAATTACATTCATTCCAATCACATTGCCTCTTTTTCATGTCAAATTTAACTTGTATATCTGTGTTTTCATTGTACCTTATGTCTCATTGTAGTGTTTTTGTGTTTACAATCGTCATGGATACGTATACTACCACTGACTTTAAATATGTAAATCTTACAGCTGTAGAAAGCTTGTCATGCGATGAGGGTTGTTTAGCACTTTCAATTGATTCCCCTCCTGTGTATGGCTGGTATTTGTGAATTATGTAACCAACACAATCCGTATTTTCAACATGCACTGCCGTTCAATAATTTGGGTGACGATCAAGACTTCTTCTTGGCCCTTCTTGAATTGAAAACTGATCACAGAATTGATACTCAGAGACTCTCAAATATGCGATTCAATCCCCTCATTTTTAACAACCAATTTGGTGGTAATTCGGACATTGATCCTGATGCAAACTTTTACTCCAACACACAGAATTACTCTTCTGACTACTTGTTTTGTGATCAGTTTAACGAAATGTATAACAAAGATATTAACCAAAGCAACTTCTCTACCTTTCATTTGAATGCAAGAAGCTTCTACAAAAATGTTGATGCCATTGGTGACTATCTTGCTCTTTTGAACTTTGAATTTTCTATCCTTGGTTTTACTAAAACTTGGCTGCATAAGGATAGTCCACCATACGAACTTAAAGGTTACAGTTTTCTCGGTAAAGATAGAGCAATCAAAAGAGGTGGAGGAGTTGCTTTGTATGTACATAATTCCCTTAATTTTAAAAAGAGGGATGATTTATCCCTAAACAGCGATATCTGTGAGTCACTTTTCATCGAAATATATCTTCCCCAGGGCGTAAAAATATCATTGTAGGAGTGTTATACAGGCCACCTACGGTCCACCCCGTTGGTTTTATTGAATCTTTTGATGACCTTCTACATTTAATCAATCAGGAAAACAAGCTCACGTTTTTCATGGGTGATTTCAACATAGATCTCCTTCAATATGAATCGCATCAGGCCACTCAGGACTTTGTAGTTCACTCAGGACTTTGTAGTTTGTTCAGCAATTACCAACTTCCATTATTAAACAAACCCACCCGCATCACAGAAACCAATGCTACTCTTATTGATAACATTATTTCGAATAACACTGATTGCAATATCTCAAGTGGAATCTTGTTTGCTGACATCACTGATCATTTGCCAGTTTTTCAAATATCCACATTCAGTACTCATAAAACTCCACTGAGATCCGAACAGTATGTGAGAAGGGAAATCAATGCTTGTAATATTGCCTCATTTTCGAATGAACTTAGCAAGGTTAACTGGAACTATGTGCTATCCAACGAGGACCCTAATGGGGCCTTTGATATGTTCCACTTAATGTTTTCGAAACTTTATGATAAGTGTTTTCCTGCCAAGAAAGTTAAAGCTAATGTTGTTCGTAAAAAAAGTGCTGGATGACTGCTGGTTTGATTAAATCTGTCAAATATAAGCATAGATTGTATATAAAAAAATGCTTAATCACCCTTCAGCGTCTAATAAAAGTAAGTTTATCCTTTATCGCAATCAACTTAATATTTTAATCAAGAAATGTAAAATTGATTACTACACTGACAAATTTAATGATGCCAAGAACAATGTTAAGAAGACCTGGAGTATTATCAAAACAATTCTTAACAAAAACGCTTCTACCAATACGATGTTTAAGAAGATTAACCACAATGGAAGGCTGATTACCAACCCTGACAAAATCGCCACTGCGTTTATCAACTACTTCACTAGCATTGGCCCTTCTTTGAGCAGCCTAATACCTCAGCCCAACGTAGCCTTTGGTCATTATCTTAAGGGCAGTTATACTGATTCAATGTACCTGTATCCGACTTACTAAAAGGAAATCTGTGACATGGGGCCGGATAAATAAAAAGTAGCAATTGCTTTTACTAGTCATTTTCTTAAATCTTCATTAATAAAAGTGACCAATTACTTGCAAGTAATTGCTTCCAGAAATTAGCAAAAGCAAGTGCTATGATTTTTAAGCAATTACTAGAGAGATTAGCACTTGCTTGGAAGCATATAAATAAACCAGACCTTTTACTAATGACTTGTAGCACTTGCTAATATTTTTACAAGATACTAAATGAGGAGCATACGCATTTGCTAACACTTGCATGTTGCATTACTCCTGCCATCATGGCCGAGTTTATGCATGTAAGGGAACATGAAAAGGTGTACAATGAAAGAAAAAATCGTGATGAAGTCAATCATACCAGATATCGGAAATTATTTCGGTTCAATATTGAAAATTTGGAGTGGCTAGCAGCAGTCAAAGTAGTTGGTTTGAAACCAGCAGAAATGGCGCATGGCATCTTCGTAATAGTCGGGTTTTCATCCCCTTTGAAGATGTTGTACAGATCTTGTTCCCATGGAACCAAAACAATCTTCCTATTTCCTGTTTGCATTCCATCTGTTTTCTTCTTCACTTGACTTTTCCTGTGTGCTATCTTTTTAAAAATTTGTTTCTCATCCATAGCTTTACCTGTGTTGGTAGCAATTGACATTTGTGCTTTTTTAAGTGCATTTGCCTTCATGTCTTTTACCCCCGGCAACTGACTTTTCTCGATTAGAACAGAGTACTCTTTGAATTATACTAACGAACAGTTCGTTCAAAGATTGCTCACTATTTGTACCACTCCCCAATTCTTCGGCAGCATCCATGTTGCTAACACATGCCTCATATACAACCACTAGGCTAATCGGAACTGACCTCCCCTCATTGTTATACCCATAAGCAATTGCTAAACCACCCAAGCAACAGGTGCTAGTCTAAGAAGAAGGTTATTTATACATTTTTAAGCAATTGCTTAACCTTGAGCTTTTACTTGTTAAGCAATTGCTATTGCTTGAGCTTTTACTAGATAAGCAATTGCTACTTTTTATTTATCCGGCCCATTGTTAATTCTTTGAAGAATGGTAAGAGCTCAGGATACGATGACATCAGTCCAGATGTGCTAAAATCTGTTATTGGGCATGTCAGCCTTCCATTGTGTCATGTCTTTAACTTAACTCTTTCCAGAGGTATCTTTCCTGACAAGCTCAAAATAGCTAGGGTGACTCCCATCTATAAGAGTGGTGATCATTGTGAACTGGTTAATTATAGACCCATCTCCGTTTTGTCAGTTTTCTCTAAAATACTCGAAAAGAACCAGTGCCTTTTAAAATAACTTCAACATTTTATTCAATGGTCAATATGGGTTTAGAAGTAACCACTCTACTGACATGGCCCCTCATTGATATGATCAACAAAATCACTAAAGGTTTTGAGAATAATTCTATTTATGTAGGAATATTTCTAGGCCTCTCCAAAGCCTTTGACACGATTACTCATAGCATTCTTTTACATAAATTAAGTTATTATGGTATAAGGGGTACTCCGTTAAACTGGTTTACAAGTTATCTCTCCAACAGAAGTCAGTATACTCGAATTGGTTATTCTAGCTCTGCTACCAACACTGTTACTTGTGGAGTACCCCAAGGATCCCTTCTCGGCCCGTTGTTGTTTTCTTTGTATATTAATGATATTTGTTATTCATCTACTTCTTTATCTTTTATCTTATTTGCTGATGATAAGTGACCAATGTTTTTTATTCTGGTGATAATGCTACTCTGGTTTCTATTATTAATACCATCAACATCGAATTGGGTAATGTTGCTACCTGGCTCCAAGCTTGAACAAATGTAATTTTATGATTTTTCGTAAAAGGTCCAATATTTCTTCCCCATCTAACTGTCAAGTGAAGATTAATACTGTTCCTATTAAGCAGGTGTCACATACCAAATTTCTTGGTGTTTATATTGATAATAGTCTTACTTGGAAATTTCACATAAAAGAGATTGAAAACAAAGTGTCTAAAAGTATTGGTATCATAAGTAGGCTTAAATTTATTCTGCCATGTAATGTTTTACGTACTTTGTATTGTTCACTAATTCTTCCGCATTTGTCTTATTGTAACATTGTATGGGCAAATAACTTTCATTCTAGAGTTGACAAACTAGTGAAGTTACCAACAAAAGCTGTCCGTATTATCTCCAAGGCTCAGTTTAGAGAACACACTATAGACCGTTGTTTCGTAAACGTAATCTTCTTACTCTTACTAATATCAACAGCTTCCAACAAGATATTTTCATGTTCAAATTCTCCAATAATTTACTTCCTCCAACTTTGCATAATCTTTTTCAGTTAAATAGGTCTGTTCACAGTCACTCTACCCGGTCTTCTTCTAAAGTTCACATTCCACTTGTCAAAACCACTCTCTCTCAACATTTTGTAACGTTCTCTGGCCCTGTAAACTGGAATAGCCTTCCTCTATAACTTTCTGAATGTCAATCACTCGCTCTTTTTAACACAAACTCAAGTCATTTTTAATTCACCAGTCTCCTCAGTAAACCCTTTTTAACTTTATTTTCTACAGTCATTTTATTATTTTCTCATTAAGCTACTTATTGTCTAATTACTTTTGTCAGTCTTAGTACACGTATGCACACTGTCATTGTTGTTTGTTGTATGTGGTATTAATGATGCGTATGTTTTTTTGTGTGAAGCTGTTACTCTGTTTCTGTATACAGGCTGTTCCTTGACAAGCCCTGCTTTTTTGGAACGTGCCTCCACTGCAGTATTTTCCCACTGTACTTTTCTTGATGATATCATGTGGAAATAAATGTTACTTTGAATCGAATTGAATTGAACATTCATTTAAAAACATTATATACACAGACCTGTCGATTTTCAATAAAACGTTGTCACTTAGGCCGGCTTTACTGTGTAATTTCATTTTAAAGGAACATTTTGAATACTACACGATCCCTGAATAAACACAAGTCTGCATTCCCTGGACTGATTATTTTCGATTGAACGGTAAATAAAAACAGAAGACTATCCCTGAATTGATGTAAAATCATGCCGATTGGTCATTGTTAATAGCTGTCGATTGGAGGTGAAACATTTTTAACCAATCAGATCTAGTGTTAGAAAATGCGTTGAAACCTATGATAAAACCAGCGTAAGATAAGATCAATGCCTTGCTCAATGGGACCTTAATGGTCATCCAAGAAGCAACCGAATGTTTTATTAACGCATTTGTTACGTCTTGTTATTAATAACTTTCTCCTGTTTGGATTACTCAATATATTCAAACTAAAAGGCTCAACCGTCTTTAACATATTGCAGCACGTATCATCACCCGAAGAGGTCCACTGAACACATCACATCTATTCTCATACAGTTTCACTGGCTTTCTGTCGAGCAAACGATCATTTTTAAAATTCTTCTTCTCACCTTTCGATCCATCATTTACCCAGCGCCTCCAAATCTCACCAAGCTTCTCAACCAAAACGGGAATGTATGCGTTCCAAAAACAAACTCACTCTCTCTGAATAATCTACCAGCAGATCACGGGGAGATCTTTTTCGTCAGTTGCATCGTTTCAATGTAATATTAAATTACCACTCACATCCAAAACTTGTACTTCTCTCACACCATTCAAGACCCACCTCCCACTCTTTTTAATTGCTCTGATGTGACTATGTGCATTGAGCATATATTTGTAGTGGATTTTGGAGTAATATACCGTAGGTCTCCATTAGCATTGCATCGAATACTTAGGGGCCACCTTTTCTGTGTAAAAATTCAGTGATTAAGTAAGTAAGACTAATTGCGGTGACACCATGTAAAATTCTCTATTGAGTAGTAATTAGTTCTGAAAAGAACTGGAGCAACTGAAGAGTTGTAACCTCCAGTTCTTTTCAGAACTAATAGAGAATTTCACATAGTA
The DNA here is from genome assembly GCA_029582265.1 of Zoroaster sp. YZ-2022. Classification (NCBI taxonomy): domain Eukaryota; kingdom Metazoa; phylum Echinodermata; class Asteroidea; order Forcipulatida; family Zoroasteridae; genus Zoroaster; species Zoroaster sp. YZ-2022. The sequence continues at coordinate 9,926,295 of CM055829.1, read as the reverse complement.
TCACCGCAAATAGTCTTACTTATTATACTTATCCTCTTCACCATGCAAAGAGACAAGTTTTACCTAAATTCAGTGATTACCAAATAAGCTTGAATCGGACCGGATTATCTCAATATCAATGATAATGTACCATTGAACACTGGCCTTTTGGATCGGCGCTGTGTATATAGACAATGCAACAGCCGATGTTTACATTAAATGGAATCAGTCATTGGTCATTACCAGATTATCAAATGTTTTATCTAAACAATTTATTGGTGTAAAGCTTGTACACGTTTCAATCATCCCAAGGAATTATTTCCTTTAAAGTGGTAGCTTTCATCTTCGAAAATGTCATAGTTATAATAAGACATAGTTATAATTACAACATTAAACAATTTGCATTATTACCTAGTTATTATTATAACATTAAATAATAATTCGCAACAAGACATTTTAATTAATATAATACATTTCTTTCCTTGGTGACGATTACACTTTCCAAAGTCTAATGTATACTGAATTAGTCGGCAGATAGACCACCGAATCAAACAGGCTGGTATTTTTTTTATTTTGCCCTTTGTGATTTATTTTCAGGGGAAGATATCTACCCCACGTTCGGCGATTATTCGCGCGACACGCTTACCACCCCTCCCCTTTTCCAGGGGATTTTGAAGATGTTCAAGTATTTTTAGTACTGGCGTTGAAGTCAGTCGGCATTTTGCCTTCCACACAAAAGTATTACCTCACGAGTAGACTCCTATATTACAATTTCATACAATTTCAACGAAATAACATTTAACATAACTACTTAGTAACATAACTGTTTAGTATTTTATATAGTGCATCTACAACAGGGTAGGATTTTACACAACCTGTGTAATTAAAATTGTACGCGACGCTGTACATGAAGAACACTGTTCTTGAAGTCACGAACTTTATGGCATAAATAGGCATCCGTAGATGATCCGCGATGGCAGCCGCTGTTACCATGAACCATGAACTTCTCATTGTGCGACGAAAATAGCATTTTGGTTTTTCCGCTCTGAGAAACACCTATTTGTATCAACCGTTAACTACATGACAGACCTGCTACACGTCGCGTTTGCGTTAATTATACCTTGCCTCTTACAGTTTCTGTCAAGTATATGTACTGTAGGCCTATGTATCCAGTAGTGGGTGAAACTTACTGGACACGAGAAACTTTGAAGACATTTCGAGAATAATTCATATTGGTAGGTATAATACATTGAATATAAACCATCTTGCTTTAAACATAACTTTGCACCCACCGTGATAGTAATGATTATAGAAGGAAAAAGTTTAACACTGTATAAAGAAGGAGTACTTTATTTTAGTAGAATTAGTTTCATATATTTGATGTCTTCCAGTGACAGATAGACCCGACGGGAGGAGGTGGACGCACGCTCCTCAAAGTTTGATAGCCTGCATTAAGGGCATGAAACCTGGGAGCGAGAGTTGGTAAAATGATGTAGTATTTACTGTTTTCTTTCAAATAAATAACAAAGTAATACAGAATGGCAATTATAACATCCATTCCTTTCTAATTATATACAATAAGGGTTGGCCTAACGTGTCTGAGGTGGGATGCAATGTTCCGCTTGACCCCATGACATTTTTGGAATTATCCTTCAGGGTCCACCTGGTCCAATTCAACAATAATAAGAGTGAACATTGTTATGTTTGTTAGCTTACTTCGCAAGGATATTGAGATCTTTCAGATGAGGTCATAAACATTTCCATAGGTCATCGTAAGAGGACACTTTTTTCTAATAAAGTATGTTTCCAAAATATCCCTTATTTTTCAACCGTTGGTTATAACCAATGGATGAAAATAAGTGACACTTATCACACTTTGATATTTATCATACTTGGCACACATTGTGTCCTCATTAAAAGAAATATATACTGTGACTTATTTGGATTTGTTAGAACAAAAAACATGATTATTGACGATTTTGTGCAGCAAATGCAGACATAATCATATCCATCGCAGTATTTATGTTGAAATTAGACAAATAACAATGTGCACCTCCCTTCCAGACCTGCTAGAGTTAATACATGTTACCAACAGTATTTACTGCCTTTAGTAAACCTCTTTCAGTTAGTACAAATTTAACTTCCCTATTCAGTATTATTACAAATAAAATACAGCATTTTGAATCTGCAAAATATTGCATATTTTTAGGGTTTGAATATCAACTTTTCTTATTAGATGTTACCCATTACGATGCATAAGTGAATCTTATAATGACCACCATTGCCGGAAAATGCCACATTCTCGTGTTTATTCTTGTTCATGTTTATTTACTGATTTTAAGCGTCTTACTCAAATTTCTACATAATTATTTCAATACAAAATACTAAATTCAGCTGGTTGGTTCATCAGATTTAAATAGTTACGTTCATGTAACACTTTGTAGTTTACTTATTATTGTATGACAGGTCAGTGGTAATATTAAGCGACATGGCTGAAGCAGCACCCCTACCTGAGCAGACGTGCAAGATTAGTCATATACACATTGAATGCGCAATCTGCTGCACTCGTTTTACTGATCCGAAAATTCTGGACTGTCTTCACTGCTACTGCTTGAATTGCCTTGAAGAACTTGTTGAAGAACTTGTTGAAAAACAGGATCCAAAGACAGATAGTATTGTTTGCCCAGTTTGCAGGCAGGAGACGGCAGTTCCAGATAAAGGTTTGTCAAGTCTAGCAAACTGCTTTTTCATGAGTTCTCTTGTCGATGAGGTCAATAAGCAGGAGCAGCTAAAGGGAGAAAAACCGCTGCCCTCACGGATATGCGAGCAATGTGATGAAGGATTCGAAGCCGTCTCGAGATGTCTGGACTGTGAAACAAACATCTGTCAAGAATGCGAAAAAGCCCATTTGCGTTTGAAATTAACAAAGAATCATCGCATCCAGTCAAACGAGAGTCTTACCAAAGACTCTGCAAACGATGCCAGGAAAACATATGCTCCGAACTGCATTAAGCACATCAATCAGGAATTGTGTTTTTATTGCGCCACTTGTCAGGTGCTGGCTTGCGGTAAATGTGTCGCGTTTGATCACCGGACAGCAGAACACGAATACAGCGAAATCACCGATTCTGTGGAATCCTACCGTAAAGAAGTGGAAGAGATTATGCAGAAGTTTGAAGAGAGCAGAGAGCAGTTTAAAGCCGTCACTGACTCGGTAGAGCATTCAAGAAACAGATTGCGTTTGATGGTGGCCCGAGCTTGTCGTGATATTTGTCGTGATAAGGAGGAAAAGGAGATTGCTAAAATCAGATATACATCTCAACTCCTCCAAGATAAAGTCAAACAGATCAGTCAAGAAAGAGGTGCTATATATGAGAAAGTACTGAACAACAACCGTGACAAGATGAACCGAGCAGAGCAAATCATAGCTTCAGTCAATGACTTAATGCAACAAGCCGATGATTTCGAGCTATTGGACCTCAAGCCAAAGGTTATGCATAACTTAGAATTCCACAAGGATCTTCAGTTTGAATCGGCGCAGCATAGCCAGTCATTCGTCGGGTTCAAATGTCATGATGTCGTTCATGATGCAGATCTCGGTGAAATACTAGATGAAGAAAAATGGCTGCTGAAGACAGAGTTTGGCAAGGAAGGAGAGGGTGACGGAGAATTCAAGTTTGCCTCGGAAGTTGCTTGTTTCAGCAATGGAGACATTGTCGTAGTAGATATAACTAGCAGGCGATTATCAACATTCACCTCAACTGGATGTTATAAAACTACAGGCGTTCAAAGTGAGACAGAAGAAGGGAAACTGAAGTATGTTGCAGTGACCAGTGATGACACGCTTCTTGTTACTGATGGACAGAATGTGAAGGTGTATGACAATAATCTGGAATTTCTTCGTCAGTTCAGACCCTCACAAGATGACGCAGAGGGACATTCAAAGAGTGTGCTGAATGGTATTGCTGTAGACAATAATAATCGGGTAGCAGTTGCTGACGGTGGAAGAAATGTGTTATGTCTCCATCATCAGGATGGATCTTTGATTACATCTCTATCACATGACATGATTCGTTATTCAACGTTTTTAGCTATAAGCAGCAATACGCATATGATCTTTACTCATTTCGAGGATAGGAAATGTATTTGTGTGGATTTAATGGGTAATGAAGTGTTTAATATCAGCACTTCTATCGACGGGAAACCAGTGAAACCCACCGGTGTGTGCTGCGACGATGCTGGGGACATCTATGTTTCTGTTCATTTCGGTAAGCGAGGAAACTGTGATATACATCATTATGATCCAGATGGAGTACACATCGGCCGTGTAGCTCATGGATTGTATAATCCTGTAGGCATGACATTCACTCCTACCGGTGACCTTGTGGTTGCTGATAGACACTCCGTCAAGATCTTTCAGCGGGTATGATTATTGTGACTTGGAGTCCAAAATTCGGCTGCTCGTTAAAACAATAAAACTTCAACAAGTCAAAACAACAAATTATTCTAACGGTAGCGTTATAGCATACGCCAACAGGTGACTGTAGGCCCATGGATCTAATTCATAATGAAAATGTAATAAACACTTTTGTTGCCATTACTTTTGGGGGGGCTTTTATGGTCGTAATTTACTGATTACTGAAAAGTTTCATTAAAATGTGTTCAGCCTAAATTGTATGGGAATATCAGCTGTTAACATTTAAAGCCACTACCCATTATTGTATTCTTGAAAAACTAATACAGGATCACATAAAACGATAGTGTTTAAGTTGACGATGGTATCGGACATTCCTTGAAATATTTATGTATCGGGAGCTATCGTTTAAAATTATTTCGTCCAAAGTTATTTCTGTCATTCGAAGAAATTCCACGTTGGAATGATTAGAAACAATCTGAAGGATTTTTTACTATCTTCTCGTTAACGACAGAACGAAATAAGATTAAACTTGTATACATATCTCTTGCTGTAAGTTATGCATTTACAAACATTTTACTAAAATTGTGTACTGCCTTTAAAGAGAAGGTACAACAAATACCAGATTATTATCTCCCGACGCAAGAATTTCACCAATCCATATATAAATACCAGATTATCAAATTTCCGAATTATTAAAAATGATGTACATTCATTTTAAAGTTCTGTACCATGTGCCTTGTTTACACTTTGTGTTACCTTTAGAGTTTGTACATTTTGTACTTCTCCACATATTTTTTTTTCTTCTGAGATCTCAAAATATCAGATGTTATGGTTTCTTGACAAAGACCAGTGTACATTTTGAGTCCGGTGCAGATTGACCTTTGGGGCTCTTTTTGTAAGCATGTTATTGGTAACATCGTCTATACAGTATGTCCCCCAAAAAGTGTCACTCTAACTATTTCTGAAAATATACCAAAACCCCGAAATACATTTTGGAACTTTTTCAATTGCACAGATACTCCTAATCCTTGGCCTAAACACCTGTGATTACATAAAACTCACAGGTGTTTAGGCCAAGGATTAGGAGTATCTGTGCAATTGAAAAAGTTCCAAAATTTATTTCGTGGTTTTGGTATATTTTCAGAAATAGTTAGAGTGACACTGTTTTGGGACATACTGTATAAAACATGTATATTTATTAAATTTTAACACTGCATCTTTGTAACCCATAAAATATGCAACATTAAACATTCAATTACCTTAATTAACTTTATAAACACAAATTTGCCCAAACAATAAATCAATAAAAATAAAAAATAAATCTGACATTTTATTTGATACTTTACTCCTTTCTCATCGTGTGACAACATGTACAATATCCCTGCTGTCTACATATTAAAAAAGTACTAAATTGCTCTACAGTACCCGGCGACAACAATTCAGAAAGTGCACTGCTTGCGCTGACTGCATGAAATACGATCAAGTAATTTTGAGGATATTTTCTTTTACACGATTTGTTATTGATTTATTTATTTATATTTTTGTTGCACGATAAGCCTACATATTTATGAGCCAATGCTCATCATATATAAAATGATACATACTTATATGTTTTTACGTTGCTAGGAAATGTGCATAAAACCTATTATAAAAGAGGTTATTAATGGAGCTTCACGTTCAAAACCAGTAAGTGGAATCACCTGTATACTGGTTTCCAGAAGGCTTTTGCCTACTCTATGTCATAGTTTACGGGCGCTTAATTCACACAGCAAATTATTCTGGACAGTGAGAGAGCTACAGTCTGTAGTAAATCATAAATAATACATTTAAACATGTTATTATCACACAGACGATATCAAAGGACATTTAACAAGAACAAGACAAGTTTAACAAAGGGTCTAAATAATGACTGTTCACCATTAGACACTTTACAATTGCTATATTACAAAACAAAACATTGTATCATGATAAAAAAATCAGTGAATGGGTGCAATGTTCAACAGGATTAATGACTTTGTTCTGTAGTGGTGACGACACACACCATAACAATATTGAGCCTCAGACAAACCACCAAATCAAACAGGCTTGTATCCCATCCCCCCCCCCCCCGAGTGATTTAATTTCTAGGAAACATTTCTAACACCTACACCCAGACTAACACAGTCCGTTCTGTGGTCTTATGGTTTCTTCGCTAATGATTTGGTAGAGAAACCATAATACATAATGCATTAGATAAGTAATTAGTTATGGTATCACTTATTTAAATATAGACGAGCCCAACATTTTACTTACTGTCATTGGTTAAAATAAATTTGCAGACATAAATTATTAATTTTGCTAGAGGTTTATGAATAATTCAGCAGCAGCATCCTCAGAACGGACTGGTAAAGGTGTTCCATATATTTACCAATGCTTTAAATGGAGTTTATGTATTGAACAAATAACGAAGTTCACATCACATCATCATGAGTTGTAACCTCCAGTTCTTTTCAGAACTAATTACTACTCAATAGAGAATTGCACATGGTGTCACCGCAAATAGTCTTACTTACTTATCCTCTTCACCATGCAAAGATACAAGTTTTACCTAAATTCAGTAATTACCGAATAAGCTTGAATCGGATAGGATTATCTCAATATTAATGATAATGTACCATTGAACATTGGCCTTTTGGATCGATGCTGTGTATATAGACAATGCAACAGCCGATGTTTACATTAAAGGGAATCATTATTACATTGGTCATTACCAGATTATCAAATAAACGATTTTTTATCTAAACAATTTATTGATGTAAAGCTTGTACACGTTTCAATCATCCCAAGGAATTATTTCCTTTAAAGTGCTAGCTTTCATCTTGTTAAATATCAAATCCGCCATTTTGTTTGTAAAACAGACTTAAAAACTTGTAACATATTTTCGTTGTTTTCTCACAAACGTGCACACGGTTTGTGATGAAACATTTTATAGTTTTATGATATATAATATCTCAAATTTAAACATCGTATCTTTGTTAGCCATATGATATGTAATATGACTCTAAGACATAATGACCTAAGACATAGTTATAATTACAACATTAAACAATTTTCATTATTACCTTGTTATTATTATAACATTAAATAATAGTTTGCAGCAAAACGTTTTAATTAAAAAAGGGACTTTGTTTTGATAAATGTCTCTGGTTAAAACAAATTTGTCAGCCACAGTTTGACATTTCTCTTTGAGATGAAAACATGTCTTGTGACACATCATCTATTAAAATGGGCTCTTATTTGACACTTAACCAACTTTACCAAGTTTAAATGCCCGGTTTTTCATGATAAGACTACATATTTGTGAGGAAACTCTTACCAGTTATAACATTATAAATATACTACTCAAAACAATTTAGGGAACACCGGAATAATCTCAGTTAAAGCAAGATCATTTATTTCAGATAAACACAATGTTTCACAGAATTGATGAGAAACAACTGCACAATGAAACATATGATAAAGGATGCATGTAGTGATTACACATTTCATGACATGACTACTGAAAGAGAGAGGGGGTTGCAAATGAAAATCCCGGTTCATGGAACATTTCAAACCTATTTGATGTTAAAAATCCGGTGTTCCCTAAATTGTTTTGAGTAGTATAGATTGTATGTATTTACGTTCATAGGACAGACGTAGAAAACCGATTACAATGTAGACCAATAATAGAATTTTACATTGGAAACTCCATCTTGTACCTTGTTACCAGGGCTTCGGTCTACTCTATGTCATATTTCACACAGCAAGTAATTCTTGATTATTAGAGAACATCAACAGTTATACATTCTATGACATTAGACAACGAATGTACCAGTATTGTTACACAATTTATTAATAGAAAGTGAAAGATTATTGTAACAAATTATTCACAAATGTGCTTAATATCAATTGTTTTAACCAACTACACACCATCCCTTAACAACATTCAAATAATAAACCCCATATCCCACAATATTTTTTAAAGCTAGGTTTCAACTTAATAGGTTCAGGAGTTACACAATTGTAAATCTTAAACTTATTTGGGAATTACCAACTTTGTATTCTCTTTCTCTTACTATTAAGCATCATGATTGTACAAACTCAAGTTCTATGAGAACTGATATAGAACACAATGACATTTGTTTTGCCAATAATAAATATAAAATTAAATCCACCTTTACAAGGGCCGATATGTCACTGACCCAACTCTTAAAGAGTAGGTACGACATTGGTTATTACAAGATTATCATATTAACGAGGTGTTATCTCAAACCCTATAATTGGTGTTAAATTGGTAAAAAAATCAATCATCATGAGAAATTATTCCGAGTTTAAGTGCTTTCATCTTCAGGAAAACAGAAATTGTTCTGTCGTATTTTTTATCAAATTTTGCCCTCGAGCAGAACTATTTACACGTTTGGTAATGTTGGCATAACTGCTTCTAGAAGTTTACCTACTGTCTTTAAATCAGGATATGCATGTATAATGAGTTCCTTGAAAGTAGGCATGCTTTGGTAGAAGCACACCCGCACAGGACAGAATAAGTTTTGCAAATTTTACGTCCGTTACGACAACCCTACTTCACATGGAGGCCACCCCGATCCAATAAATTTCCGTTGCTCTTCACTAACCTTTAGTGCATACAAGCCACTGATGTCATCCATTTACATTTTGAGCTCGGTCTTAATTCTTGGTAGTAACATGCTTATGTTAGTTACTTGTATACTGAAATCATGACCTTGTCATGAGCGAAACACGACACTTCGGCCATACATTAATCAATGATGTAGATTACAATGACGTAGTTATGTCGATAATTATCCCAAACTTAACTAGCCTTTTCCAGTCCGTTCTGTGGTCTTATGTTTTTCTTCGCTAATGATTTGGTAGAGAAACCATAATACATAATGCATTAGATAAGTAATTAGTTATGGTATCACTTATTTAAATATAGACGAGCCCAACACTTTACTTACTGTCATTGGTTAAAATGACAATTTTGCTTGAGGTTTATGAATAATTCAGCAGCAGCGTACTCGGAACGGACTGGTAAAGGTGTTCCATATATTTACCAATGCTGGGACATACAGGTACCGAATTAAAATTAACTTTGTAAATGTTTACACCGATTTTGAGCGATTTTTAAACGTAAGCTACGCATCTTCAACATTCCTCTATGTATGTGTTCTGTCATAATACAAAAGCTTATATTTCGATGAAAATTCATATCCCACGAACACAAAATCCAAACTGATACATCTTTGCAAAAGGAATAATAAATACATTTGCATGAATACTTGTTTGTAATTATATATGTTTTACTTCGATGGCTGTTTCTGTACATGAGAAACTTTGAAAAATAACTTTCTGACGCTCGACTACGAATTTAAAACTCAATTACTGGTGGGATTAATGCAATAAACTGCAGTGGCAATGACATTCTTGTCTCGCATTTTATCTGAATACATCAATCTAGATTATTTTGGTGAAAGTTCTCGCCCTCACTGAAACAATCGGACACGTTGTCTTGCACCAGTATATTTATGAGAAATTTAGTTGCACTGCATAGTGTACAGGTTCAGGCAACGCGATGTGAAGACATTCACAACACGTCTGGGCTCAAAATAAAGCCTTGCGTGCATTCAAGTTCAACTTCCTCTCCTAATGTTACCAGACTAGCGGTGATGAAAGAACAAAATTGTTTTCCTAAGTTCGATTGATGTGGATACACAGTGTCGGATATACAAGTACCGGTACTACAAGAGCATCAATTTCCATTTTGGTAGGGTTTCACGATAAACTGGCCCACAAAATGATTGTGTTCACCCGAAAGTGGATACTATAGGACCCTGAAGCTTGATCAACAAAATGGCGGATAGCAGCAGTTGTCGGGTATAACTGGTTGATTGACAAGCCATGTAGGTGTAATACAAGTGTAATACAAGATGTTAATTATTTCGTCTCGTACGGTTTCCCTCATTCATCACTTAACTCACTGATGCACAACATTTGAGTTACCATGACAGCTACGTACTTGGATGGATAAGTTATAATGATCTGGTGGAAAATATGAGTTGACTTGAACGATAGGTGTGTTTTATAGTACGCTTGAATTTTGCAACGTATTCGTGGTGGTAATTGGCAACGAATTCATATATGCACACGTGACATGATATATATGTTTCTGTTCATTGCGGTACATATGGAAATAGTGAGATACATCACTATGATGCACAGGGAGTACACATCGGCCATGTAGCTCATGGATTGTATAATCCTTTAGGCATGACATTTAGTCCTATCGGTGACCTTGTGGTTGCTGATCTGAACTCCGTCAAGATCTTTCATCGAGTATGAGTACTGTGACCTGGGGTCCAATCGATAAACTTGTACAATTCAGCTACTTGTTAATTCACATCAAACACTAAAACTCAAAAGTTAAAACAATAAAGTATTCTAGCGGCAGCGTTATTACAGCCGTCAACACTTGACTGATAATATGGGTCTAATTCGTTTAATGAAAACACATTTGTTGATTTATTGATTACTTTTGAGCCGGTATTTTTGGGTTGAAATTCACTGATTATTGAATGGTTTCATTAAAATGTGATAAGCTTCATCTGAATATCTAAAATACTCAAACATTTCCCATTTAGACGCTGTATACACCATGTATCAGCTATTTACATTTAAAACCACTATACACTATTGGTATTATTATTATTCGAATAGCATAAATGATCACAGTTTTATATGGAACTTTCTTGATGTTCAGTCGATGATGGTATCATACTACCTTGACTTATTTATATATCGGGTAATATCGTTTTAGTAAAAGTAATAAAATAATGTCTAAATTTAATTTTGTAATAAATAGGTACAATCTGAAGGATTTTTACTGTATTTTCATTAGGCAGCACAACGAAATAAGATATAAAATAAAATAGACTAATGAAATAAAATAAACTTCTATGCATATCTCTTGGTGTAAATCATACACTTACGAACATTTTACCAACATTGTATACTGGCTTTAAAGATAATAAAATTAACGAATTGTTATCAATGTTGTATTTTCCCTTTAAAGTGCAGTAGATGATATAAAAAGAATTGGCAGAAAGAAATCATAATTTACTGTAGACCATGTGACTTCTTAGTATCAGGATATTTTCAGGTAAAACTTGTAGCTTTGCATGGTGAGGAGGATAAGTAAGACTAATTGCGGTGACACCATGTGAAATTCTCAATTGAGTAGTAATAATTACTACTCAATTGAGAATTTCACATGGTGTCACCGCAATTTCACATGGTGTCACCTCAAATTGTCTATATAAAACCATGTATATTTATTAAATGTTAACATTGCATAAAATATGGAATATTAAATTTGAGTGATAATTGCCATAATTATCTTTATAAAGATGTAACACCAATTTTCTCAAATCAATTTTCTCAGATCTTGTTAAAATGTCTAATTTCTATAAGTAAAACTTTGCTATAACTATAACCAAGCATTGCATGGTGGCAACATGTCAAATTCTCAATTGAGTAGTAATTAGTTCTGAAAAGAACTGGATGGCATACTGATCGAAACGTCGAGTTGTAACCTCCAGTTCTTTTCAGAACTAATTACTACTCAAGTGAGAACTTCACATGGTGTCACCGCAAATAGTCTTACTTAATTTCTATAAGTGTTTAATTAGAGAAAAAATGAAAATCAATTCAATCTATTCACTCATATGCAGTCTTGAATAAACACATTTTCGTTATTAAGTTTCTGAGAAAAACTCTTTTGTACCTCATTAGGATTGAAATATTGGATATGATCCGATTAATGGTTTAATATTGGTACCTGTGCGCCCAATGACATCCTACTCTCCCACAGCTTGTCAAAAACTGTTATTTGTTGATAGAGCTCAGTTTAACAATTTATCCATCAATTAATGCAATGGTAAAACATGTTGTGTTAAAGTAATCTAGCCGGCATGTTGTTATCTGGCAAAGTCATTGATTGTGGAGATTAAGATATGTCTGCACTTGTAAACAGGGACTCATTGGTTTGAGTACGTAAACCCTAGTGTTTTTGTTTTCCACTCGAAAACACCGAGTATGGTGTTTCTCTATTTAACGGGAATGTAGCAGCTAAAAATCAATGAAATAATTATAGCGTTGACATAAATTTGTTTGTTCTATGACTGTCATGGGGTTCATCCCCACTCGAAAGGATTGCCTTTGGATAGAGTTCACCATAAAACTCTTTACAATCATTTCTATAAATAAAACGACATTATATCATGCTAACCATCAGTGAATGTGTGCAACTCATTTTCAACTGGAGTAATGACTGATGTTATCTATTTATTTGTTGTTAGTGGTGACAGTCACGCGATCACAAGTCTAATATCTCGTGATACCCCCATGATATCGAGCCAGCAATTTGGCTTATAAAACCCCCCCCCCCCCCCCCCCGCCCGAAACAAAAACAAAAATTAAAACAATATTATACATTCACATTACGGCCCTGGTCATCATATTATAATAATTTACTGATCCATTTTGTACATTAACGTGACAGTGGATTACTTAGGAGTTCGGCGAATTTCATTACACTTCAATCAGGTAATAATTATTTAACATCACTGCTTAGTAATGTTTTACCAAACACCTATTTGGTATGTTGTTGTACAGTGCATATACAGGGTAATATTTAACACAACGTGTACTTTGTTGTATGCGACGTTGTACATAGAACCAGGAATGAACGTTATGGCATAAATAGGCATCCGTAGATGATCCGCGATGGCAGCCGATGTTACCATGAACCATGACCTGCTCATTGTTTGACGAAAATAGCATTTGGGTTTTTTCTGCTCTGCGAAACACCTACTCCATCCACAGGACCCGTTAACTACACACATAACCCCTGCATGTAGCGTTTCCGTTAATTATACCTCGGCGTTTACCATTGATGTCAAATGAGGTCTATCCGTTACTCGGTGAAACCATAGGTGAAACTTGCTGGACATGAGATAAAACTTTGTTGAGGACATCTTGAGAAAGAACAATAATGGTAGGTGCAATACACTGGACAGAAACATCGTGCTTTAACACAGGTTTCTATCCACCGTCCGTGATAGTAATGATAATGGTATGAGTATAGAAGGAAAAACAACGCACACATAGGCCTACTTGAACTTAGTTACATCGTGTAACTATATTTTACAGCGACACATATAGACCCGAGGGAGAAGGGGGTGAAGGCATGCTTCTCAAAGTTGTATGGCCAAAAACATTAATGTGGCCCTCGTATTAGTTGTTAAAATGATTTAGTGTTTCTTGTTTTCTTTCAAATAAATAACTGAATGGCATAAAGACCCGTTCCTTTTCTAATAAGCATGGTTCAAGGGTCGGCCTAAAAGGTCTGAGGTGGGTTACAATGTTCCACTTGATACCCCATGAAATTGCCCTCCGTATCCTTCAATGTCTACACCTGATCAATGTTTCTTTAATCTTCAGCCAAACTTTATAAAACTTCGTAAGGATGTTGATATCTATCATATGAGGTCATAAAGGTGTCCGTAGGTCACCGTAATAGGCCACTAATATACATTTAAATAAATTATGCAACTTTCCCTTTTTTGTTCTGTTTTCCATTGATCATCATTTGTTATTTCAAACAATACGGTGTGATGTCACCTAAGATAACCGCTATTTTTCCATTGTGCTGTTAGCACTATTGTTGGTAAATGCAGACATAATCATATTCATGTATGCTGTAAATGTATGCTGTTAATTCATATATTTGGCAAAAAGAATTACTATTTTGCATTTTACAACTAGAGTTTACAAATAAAATGTGGAAATCCAAATGAACCTGCTCAAAATAAACGATTGTCATCACAAAATATAATTAGTGAATGTCAGACAACTTGAATATGATCGGCCGAAGCATTCTGGAGATATAATACAAAATATCATCGTGAGGGAACATTGTACACAAGGGTTAATTCCATCTCAATTATTGGCTTATTTACATATACATGGACAACAAACAATGCATTATTGGCTTATTTACATATACATGGCAACAAACAATGCATTATTGGCTTATTTACATATACGTGGCAACAAACAATGCATTATTGGCTTATTTACATATACATGGCAACAAACAATGCATTATTGGCTTATTTACATATACATGGCAACAAACAATGTATTATTGGCTCATTTACATATACATGGCAACAAACAATGCATTTTCTCCAAAGGTGGCTGGCAAACGACCTTGTGTAATCAGAGATCTCACAATTTGGACCTCATAGAAATATGCACAGATAGTTTGGGACCAAGAGAAGGACTGTAGGCCTTTTGCATTTTGAATCTGCAAAACATATCTTATTTTGAGGGTGTACATATTTATCGATTTGTGTCGTTAACAAAATGAAAGTGGTCCACAACATTATGAGAATACAATAATAACCACCATTACTGGAAATTGCCAGCCACATCCTCCTATTCAGTCTTGTTCATATTTATTTGATTTTATGCGTCTTACCCAATATTTCAATACCAAAAAGGGTTAAATTCGGCTGGTTGATTCTAAGGCTCTGCGTTTTCGGTTATTTCGGGAACCGGATATGCATTTGGAAATATTCGGATACCCGGGTACCCGTAAACAATTTGTAAAACACATAAATACTCCCCAATGTATAAAATAACCAATATGAACACAAGTTTCTCTTGTTTTATTAGAGTCATAATAAATGTGGATTTACTGTAATAATTTCCCGCCTCTATATTAAAAACGACTCGTATAGCATCCCCACCCCCCCTCACACACACACAAATGATCGGAGACTTCCATTTGTATTCAATCTTTTTTAAAGTCGTTTACGGGTAACAGGAACCGAAAATGGAATTCGGTAATGGCAGTTTCGGTCAGGTATCCAGATACCCGGCTCAGCATTAATTGAATCATCAGATTATTATTTTTTTCGTGTGCCACTTTACATTTTTTTCTTATTTTTGGTATAACAGGTCAGCAGTTATTAAGCAACATGGCTGAAGCTGCACCCCTATCTGAGCAGACGTGCAAGATTAGTCATATACACATTGAATGCCCAATCTGCTGCACTCGTTTTACCGATCCAAAAATTCTGGACTGTCTTCACTGCTTCTGCTTGAATTGCCTTGAAAAACTTGTTGAAAAACAGGATCCAAAGACAGATAATATTGTATGCCCAGTTTGCAGGCAGGAGACGGCAGTTCCAGATAAAGGTTTGTCAAGTCTAGCAAACTGCTTTTTCTTGAGTTCTCTTGTCGATGAGGTCAACAGACAGGAGCAATGCCAAGGAGATACAGCATTGCCAACAACAACTTGCGAAGGATGTGTCAAAGGATTGGAAGCCATCTCACAGTGTCTAGAATGCAATGCAAAATTCTGTCAAGCATGCCTAGAAGCACATGGGCGATTACAATTTACCAAAACTCATCGAATTATCACAGCATGCGAAGCCCCGTCAAAAGATAGCTCTCCAAAAGTTACAAGAAAAACTGAATCTCAAACATGCAGGAAGCACACAAACCAGGACTTGTGTTTTTATTGTGACACGTGTCAGGTGCTGGCCTGCGGGAAATGTGTCGCGTTTGATCACCGGACAGCAGAACACGAGTTAAGTGAAATCGCTGATTGTGTTCAATCATACCGTAAAGACGTTGAAGAGATTTGCCAAAAGTTTAAAGAGAGCAAAAAACAATTTAAAGCCATCACTGACTCGGTAGACCATTCAAGAAACAGATTGCGTTTGATGGTGGCCCAAGCTTGTCGTGATATTTCGGCTAAGGAGGAAAAGGAGATTGCTAAAATCAAAAATAAATCTCAACTCCTCCAAGATAAAGTCAAACAGATCGGTCAAGAAAGAGGTGCTATATATGAGAAAGTACTGAACAACAACCGTGACAAGATGAACCGAGCAGAGCAAATCATAGGTTCAGTCAATGATTTAATGCAACAAGCCGACGATTTCGAGCTATTGGACCTCAAGCCAAAGGTTATGCATAACTTAGAATTTAACATTATGGATGTAAAATTATTTTACAGATTTTTGTAAACTATAAAACTAAAGCAAATTGGGGTGTTATCTTTTAAAAAAAACATGTGTATTTTTACAACAAAGTGTCTGGCGATGCTGCTTCCATCACTTTTGATGTAAATTTACAGATTTTGTTTTACTATGTTGTTCTTCACTAACCTTTCGTACATACAATCCACTGATGTCCATTCCGTTTACATTTTGAGCTCGGTCTTAATTATTTGTAGTAACATGTTTATGTTATTTACTTGCACTGAAATCATGACATTGTCATGAGTAACACACGACACTTCAGTCATACATTCATCAATGATCTAGATTACAATGACGTAGTTATGTCGATAATTATCCCAAACTTATCTAGCCTTTACCAGTCCGTTCTGTGGTCTTATGTTTTTCTTCGCTAATGATTTGATAGAGAAACCATAATACATAATGCATTAGATAAGTAATTAGTTATGGTATCACTTATTTAAATATAAACGAGCCCAACATTTTACTTACTGTCATTGGTTAAAATAAATTTGCAGACATAAATTATTAATTTAGTAGAGGTTTATGAATAATTCAGCAGCAGCATCCTCAGAACGGACTGGTAAAGGTGTTCCATATATTAACCAATGCTGGGACATACAGGGACCGAATTCAAATTAACTTTGTAAATGTTTCCACCGATTTTGAGCGATTAATATAAACGTGAGCTACGCATCTTCAACATTCCTCTTTGTATGTGTTCTGTCGTAATACAAAAGAAAATTCATATCCCACGAACACAAAATCCAAACTGATACACGTTTGCAAAAGGAATAATAAATACTTTTTGCATGAATACTTGTTTGTAATTATATATGTTTTACTTCGATGGCCGTTTCTGTACATGAGAAACTTTGAAAAATAACTTTCTGACGCTCGACTACAAATTGAAGACTCATTGACTGGTGGGATTAATGTAATAAACTGCAATTGCAACGACATTCTCGCATTTTATCTGAATACATCAATCTAGATTATTTTGGTGAAAGTTCTCGCCCTCACTGAAACACTCGGACACGTTGTCTTGCACCAGTATATTTATGAGAAATTTAGTTGCACTGCATAGTGTACAGGTTCAGCCAGCGCGATGTGAAGACATTCACAACACGTCTGGGCTCAAGATAAAGCCTTGTGTGCATTCAAGTTCAACTTCCTCTCCTAATGTTACCAGACTAGCGGTGATGAAAGAACAAAATTGTTTTCCCTAAGTTCGATAGATGTGGATACACAGTGTCGGTTAGACAAGTACCGGTACTACAAGAGCATCAATTTCCATCTTGGTAGGGTTTCACGATAAACTGGCCCACAAATTATGATTGTGTTCACCCGAAAAGTGGATACTATAGGACCACATAAATCCCTGGAAAGCTTGATCAACAAAATGACAGATAGCAGCAGTTGTTGGGTATAACTGGTTGATTGACAAGCCAAGTAGGTGTAATACAAGTGTAATACAAGATGTGAATTATTTCGTCTCGTACGGTTTCCCTCATTCATCACTTGACTCACTGATTCACAACATTTGAGTTACCATAACAGCTACGTACTTGGATGGATAAGTTATAATGATCTGGTGGAAAATATGAGTTGACTTGAACGATAGGTGTGTTTTATAGTACGCTTGAATTTTGCAATGTATTCGTGGTGGTAATTGGCAACGAATTCATATATGCACACGTGTGGATTTTATCAGCGCATCTTAACCACATTAACAACATTGTCATTTACAGAAACTATTTCGAAAGCATCATTTTTCACACTTTTGCTACCAACCCCAGAGCAATCCTAGCTTTAAATGGACTTTATATAATATTGAACAAAGCACGAAGTTCACATCACAGCATAATGAGACACATCACAGCATAATGTACAAAATACGCCACGTTGTACCAACAGGCTATAACAAATCCAACTTGATGGCATCAACAGGCATCCGTAGATGATCCGCGATGACTTCCACTGATTATCAAGAACCATGACCTCACTGAACCACGGAAATAGATTTTAGGTTTTCCCAGTGTGTGAAACACACACGATTACTATACACAGAACATATCAATACACAGAAACACTTGTCTCGTTCCCGTTAATAATACCTTGCCGTCTAGTTACAGTTTCTTGTTGTCAATTATAGACCTATCACTACAGGTGGATATGAGTTAGAACACTGTTGTGGATAATTAGAGAAGAATTCCGAATGGTAAGTTTGATACATAAGAGAGAAAAGGAGTAATGATATTGATATGAGTCATGGGCGTCTATCACTACTTCGAATTGGGTGGTGGGGGGGGGGGGGGGACATTCAAGCAGTGTCGGATCCGGGATTTCGGAAAAATGGAGTCACACCCTAGGGTGCACAGCAATACAGCATCACCCTGCTTTTAGACATCATTTTGGGGGCAAAACAATTGCGAGTTGATAAAAATTCTTGCAGTAAAAATAATAATAAACAATATTTTATTATTATTTTTTTTAAATCCAGCTCGAATCAAGCTTCAGGGGCTCCGGGTGCGCTTGTTCTCTTTATTACAAGCAACACTGTGACGTCATTAAGATAACCGGTATAGGGTGTTTTTACTGCGATGTTGTTAATTCTGTACAAAAATACCCACAAAAAAAAACCCAAAGATTGTGACCCCCTTCCCAGACAAAAACCATGATCCAATGAAATAAAAAGGGGTAATTTGCCAGAAATTACTGGTTAAAACGGGCTTTACAACAATTAACATCGAGTAAAACCATATTTATCCAAGTAATTTGTATTTCAGTTATTTAGTAGTAGTACTGGGTCTTTCCACACGAATGGGTACATATGATAACTATTGGAGTGACATGGGAGGGTCAAATAAAGGCAACTATTTTGTCCCAATCTATTCCTGAACATTCCTTAGCATTTAATGATTGTGTATACCAAATAATAAGAAAATATTATTGGTACTTAAGAAATTGCAGGATCATCTTTCTTTAAGACATTATGTTTGTAACATGGACAGACATTTTGTTTCAAGATTGACAGGAAAGTTATAATATAATTAAATACTGAAATGCTTTTTCATTTACATCCCTAACCCCTTTTGGATTGTTATGAGCCAAAACTAAGACATCTTCTGGGTATTTTAGAAATTAGCATCTGAAATATGCAATGTATGTAATGTGGACAGACAATTTATGACAAATTTTGAAAATGATGCCCTGTTATTTGTTTAATACAAGGAGGGCTGTCTTGATTTTTTTCAGGTACCAATCCTTAGGGAAATAGCATTGTAATTGGACAGCATGTGGGTGCATAAATCTGTTTTATTAATACTTCTAGTCAATTTCTGGTTAAATGTCTGTCCACGTTAGAAACATTTTAAAGAAGACCCCTTGTAATTACTTAATTACTGAGAATGCTGTCGTAATTTTTGAAAAGCACAATTCCCAAGGCACTTTGGAATGTACACAGAAAAAAATATGACAAAGTACTTCATTTTGTTATTAACGTCCCATGTTTTTCTAAAATGCCACACTTTTGGACCCATTTGTGTGGACAGACCCTACTCCATAGTGAGACAAGTGAATTCCATAAAGATGTGTTTTTAGAGTTGGGCTTAAATCTAGTTATGTAAAACAGGTTCATTTCAATGAATGGTTGGGTTTTAGCGCTTATGTACAACCATGTTAAGTTAAGGTTTCTTTCTTTCTAATAACTCTTCAACGTTCTTTTATTAGTATTACAGGTCAATGGTTATTAAGTGACATGGCTGAAGCTGCACCCCTATCTGAGCAGACATGCAAGATTAGTCATATACACATTGAATGCGCAATCTGCTGCACTCGTTTTACTGATCCGAAAATTCTGGACTGTCTTCACTGCTACTGCTTGAATTGCCTTGAAGAACTTATTGAAAAACAGGATCCGAAGACAGATAATATTGTTTGCCCAGTTTGCAGGCAGGAGACAGCAGTTCCAGATAAAGGTTTGTCAAGTCTAGCAAACTGTTTTTTCTTGAGTTCTCTTGTCGATGAGGTCAACAGACAGGAGCAGTGCCAAGGAGATACAGCATTGCCCACAACGACTTGTGAAGGATGTGATGAAGGATTGGAAGCCATCTCACAGTGTCTAGAATGCAACGCCAAATTCTGCCAAACATGCCAAGAAACCCATGGGCGATTAAAATGTACAAAAACTCATCGCATTGTCACAGCATGCGAATTATCCCCGTCAAAAAGTAGCTCTCCAAAAGATATCAGAAAAACTGAATCTCCAAAATGTAGCAAGCACACTGACCAGGTGTTGTGTTTTTATTGCGACACGTGTCAAGTGCTGGCCTGCGGTAAATGTGTCGCGTTTGATCACCGGACAGCAGAACACGAATACAGAGAAATCACCGATTCTGTGGAATCATACCGTAAAGAAGTGGAAGAGATTAAGCAGAAGTTTAAAGGGAGTAGAGAGCAGTTTAAAACCGTCACTGACTCAGTAGAGCATTCAAGAAACAGATTGCGTTTGATGGTGGCCCGAGCTTGTCGTGATATTTCGGCTAGGGAGGAAAAGGAGATTGCTAAAATCAAAAATAAATCTCAACTCCTTCAAGATAAAGTCAAACAGATTGGTCAAGAACGAGGTGCTGTATATGAGAAAGTACTGAACAACAATCGTGACAAGATGAACCGAGCAGAGCAAATAATAGCTTCAGTCAATGATCTAATGCAACAAGCTGACGATTTCGAGCTATTGGACCTCAAGCCAAAGGTTATGCATAACTTAGAATTCCACAAGGATCTTCAGTTTGAATCGGCGCAGCATAGCCAGTCATTCGTCGGGTTCAAATGTCATGATGTCGTTCATGATGCAGATCTCGGTGAAATACTAGATGAAGAAAAATGGCAGCTGAAGACACAGTTTGGCAAGGAAGGAGAGGGTGACGGAGAGTTCAAGTTTGCCCGGGATGTTGCTTGTTTCAGCAATGGAGACATTATCGTAGTAGATACAACTAGCAAGCGATTATCAACATTCACCTCAACTGGATGTTATAAAACTACAGGCGTTCAAAGTGAGACAGAGGAAGGTAAACTGAAATTACCGTGGGGTGTTGCAGTGACCAGTGATGACATGCTTCTGGTTATTGATGGACAGAATGTGAAGATGTATGATAATAATCTGCAATTCATTCGTCAGTTCAGACCCTCACAGGATGACAAAGACGGACACCTTAATAGTTCACTGAGCGGTATTGCTTTAGACAAGAAGAATCGGGTAGCAGTGGCTGACAGTGAAAGAAAGCTGTTATCTCTCCATAACATGGATGGATCCCTCATTTCAATTATATCAAATGGAATTTTTGATCATCGATGGTGCCTGGCTTTTAGTGTCAGGGAGTGTCTCATCTTTAAAAACTACAAAACCATGAGGGTTCTGTGTGTGGATGTTACAGGTAACAATGTGTTCAATATCATCACTTCCATCGACGGTGAACCAGTGAAACCTTCTGGTGTGTGCTGTGACGATGCTGGGGACATCTATGTTTCTGTTCATTCCGATTCTCAAGGAAACTGTGAGATACATCATTATGATCCAGAAGGAGTACACATCGGCCGTGTAGCTCATGGATTGTTTAATCCTTTAGGCATGACATTTACTCCTGTTGGTGACCTTGTGGTTGCTGATCTGAACTCCGTCACGATCTTTCAGCGGGTATGAGTATTGTGACTTGGAGTCCAAAATTCAGCGGCTCGTTAAAACAATAAAACTTCAACAAATCAAAACAACAAATTATTCTAACGGTAGCGTTATAACATACGTCAACAGGTGACTGTAGGCCCATTGATCTAATTCATAATGAAAATGTAATAAACCCTTTTGTTGCCATATTATTACTTTTGGGCGGGCTTTTATGGTCGTAATTTACTGATTACTAAAAAGTTTCATTAAAATGTGGTCAGCCTAAATTGTATCGGAATATCTTAATATCGCGCGTAAACTCAAACATTGTCCTTTTCGATGTTGTATAGACCATGTATCAGCTGTTTACATTTGAAGCCACTATCCACTATTGGTATTCTTGAAAAACTTACATGATCACATAAAACGATAATCCATACAAAGTGCCTTGATTTATTTACTCAAAATTGTTCAGTATGTATTTAGTTATTTATATGCAATTCCAAAAAAACATTAAAACAAATCAGAAATTGCTGAAAAAAATCATGATTTCTAGCCAACATTCCAGCGGTTGACATCCGCGAAGTCTGTTGGACATTTTGCGGCCCATGGCAGCAGCAAACATTTTTCCTGTTTTTATGACGTACTTTTACGGGAGCTCAACAGGAGCTGTCTTAACAATGGTCTGGCTGCCGCCGTGTTGTCCATGGTCGTACATGTACATGTGTGTATGGGATTCACCTTGACGTGCAACTCATGTATTGTGTGTGCGTCCGTGCACCGGCAAGATCACCGAAGGATGATTTTTTTTTATCGGCACAAAACAAGAACAATTTGGACACATTTTGCAGTGAGATCAACTTTCCTGAGAACAAAATTCAACGAATCAAATACTGGACATTCAAAACTTTAGTTGCTCTCAGAATATTTGTTCGTAAAAAGCACTAAAAATAGGGTACCATCATGTGCGCTTATGCCGGACTCAAGAACTTCCTTCGGCTTCGCCATTTTCGCAAGGATTTCGTCCGGTTTATCCATTCTGGGCTCAATTGATACAATTCTATGTCACTTATATCACTAGCTTTGGCATCAGTATAATCTCCATCAAATGACGATGATGAACAACACAATTGGTCAGTTCTACTTTTGGAAACTTTTGGGAGTCGTAATTGGTAAACTTATTTTTCCAGCTGTACGCGATGTGATATGCTTTGTGTACAAAACGTACCGCAGTAAACATTTGCGTTCGCCCTCCCGTAAATGTACGTCATCAAAAAAGGCTCAGTGAAAGTGTCCCCGACGGCTTTTGTTTTGGGCCTGTCGTTCGCGGCAGTGGCGAAGTACATTTCCATAGGTTTTTTGAAGGGTTAAATAAAAATAATTAAAGTCTTATTTTTGGTAATTCCTACTTATAATTACTTACTTTTTAAAACAGGGTTGAAAATATTTACCATTTTGTATGATCTTTAAGTTGACAATGGTATCGGACATTCCTTGAAATATTTATGTATCGGGAGCTATCGTTTACAATTATTTCGTCTAAAGTTACTTGTGTCATTCGAAGAAATTCCACGTTGGAATGATTAGAAACAATCTGAAGGATTTTTTACTATCTTCTCGTTAACGACAGAACGAAATAAGATTAAACTTGTATACATTATCTCTTGCTGTAAGTTATGCATTTACAAACATTTTACTAAAATTGTGTACTGCCTTTAAAAAGAAGGTACAACAAATACCAGATTATTATCTCCCGACGCAAGAATTTCACCAATCCATATATAAATATCAGATTATCAAATTTCCGAATTATTAAAAATGATGTACATTAATTTTAAAGTTCTGTACCATGTGCCTTGTTTACACTTTATGTTACCTTTAGAGTTTGTACATTTTGTACTTCTCCACATATTTTTTGTTTGTTTTTTTGCTGAGATCTCAAAATATCAGATGTTATGGTTTCTTGACAAAGACCAGTGTACATTTTTGAGTCCGGTGCAGATTGACATTTGGGGCTCTTTTTGTAAGCATGTTATTGGTAACATCGTCTATACAGTATGTCCCCCAAAAAGTGTCACTCTAACTATTTCTGAAAATATACCCAAAAAAACCGAAATACATGTTGGAACTTTTTCAATTGCACAGATACTCCTAATCGTTGGCCTAAACACCTGTGATTACATAAAACTCACAGGTGTTTAGGCCAAGGATTAGGAGTATCTGTGCAATTGAAAAAGTTCCAAAATAAAAAATCATTGTGACTGAGGGAAATGCAGCTTTTGCCAGCCATGGTTAGACATTTTATTTGATACTTTACTCCTTTCTCATCGTGTGACAACATGTACAATATCCCCGCTGTCTACACATTAAAAAAGTACTAAATTGCTCTACAGTACCTGGCGACAACAATGGAGAAAGTGCACTGCTTGCGCTGACTGCATGAAATACGATCAAGCAATTTTGAGGATATTTTCTTTTACACGATTTGTTATTTATTTATTTATTTATATTTTTGTTGCACGATTAGCCTACATATTTATGAGTCAATGCTCATCATATATAAAATGATAAATACTTATATGTTTTTACGTTGCTAGGAAATATGCAGAAAACCTATTATAATATAGGTTAATAATGGAGCTTCACGTTCAAAACCAGTAAGTGGAATCACCTGTATTGTAACTGGTTTCCAGAAGGCTTTTGCCTACTCTATGTCATAGTTTACGGGCACTTAATTCACACAGCAAATGATTCTGGACAGTGAGAGAGTTACAGTCTGTAGTAAATCATAAATAATACATTTAAACATGTTATTATCACACAGACGATATCAAAGGACATTTAACAAGAACAAGACAAGTTTAACAAAGGGTCTAAATAATGACTGTTCACCATTAGACACTATACAATAGCTATATTACAAAACAAAACATTGTACTGTATCATGATAAAAAATCAGTGAATGGGTGGAATGTTCAACAGGATTAATGACTTTGTTCCATAGTGGTGACGACACACACCATAACCATATTGAGCCTCAGACAAACCACCAAATCAAACAGGCTTGTATCCCCCCCACCCCCTCTCCCGAGTGATTTAATTTCTGGAAAACATTTCTAACAACTACACCCAGACTAACACAGTCCGTTCTGTGGTCTTATGTTTTTCTTCGCTAATGATTTGGTAGAGAAACCATAATACATAATGCATTAGATAAGTAATTAGTTATGGTATCACTTATTTAAATATAGACGAGCCCAACATTTTACTTACTGTCATTGGTTAAAATAAATTTGCAGACATAAATTATTAATTTTGCTAGAGGTTTATGAATAATTCAGCAGCAGCATCCTCAGAACGGACTGGTAAAGGTGTTCCATATATTGACCAATGCTTTAAATGGAGTTTATGTATTGAACAAATAACGAAGTTCACATCACATCATCATGAGTTGTAACCTCCAGTTCTTTTCAGAACTAATTACTACTCAATAGAGAATTTCACATGGTGTCACCGCAAATAGTCTTACTTACTTATCCTCTTCACCATGCAAAGATACAAGTTTTACCTAAATTCAGTGATTACCGAATAAGCTTGAATCGGACAGGATTATCTCAATATCAATGACAATGTACCATTGAACATTGGCCTTTTGGATCGATGCTGTGTATATAGACAATGCAACAGCCGATGTTTACATTAACCCTAACTCCCTAAGCATTGTTAGTGAACAATAAAAATCCTTCAAAATCCTCCAACAGCCTTTGTTGTCTAGGGAGTTAGGGTTAAAGGGAATCATTATTACATTGGTCATTACCAGATTATCAAATAAACGATTTTTTATCTAAACAATTTATTGATGTAAAGCTTGTACACGTTTCAATCATCCCAAGGAATTATTTCCTTTAAAGTGCTAGCTTTCATCTTGTTAAATATCAAATCCGCCATTTTGTTTGTAAAACAGACTTAAAAACTTGTAACATATTTTCGTTGTTTTCTCACAAACGTGCACACGGTTTGTGATGAAACATTTTATAGTTTTATGATATATAATATCTCAAATTTAAACATCGTATCTTTGTTAGCCATATGATATGTAATATGACTCTAAGACATAATGACCTAAGACATAGTTATAATTACAACATTAAACAATTTTCATTATTACCTTGTTATTATTATAACATTAAATAATAGTTTGCAGCAAAACGTTTTAATTAAAAAAGGGACTTTGTTTTGATAAATGTCTCTGGTTAAAACAAATTTGTCAGCCACAGTTTGACATTTCTCTTTGAGATGAAAACATGTCTTGTGACACATCATCTATTAAAATGGGCTCTTATTTGACACTTAACCAACTTTACCAAGTTTAAATGCCCGGTTTTTCATGATAAGACTACATATTTGTGAGGAAACTCTTACCAGTTATAACATTATAAATATACTACTCAAAACAATTTAGGGAACACCGGAATAATCTCAGTTAAAAGCAAGATCATTTATTTCAGATAAACACAATGTTTCACAGAATTGATGAGAAACAACTGCACAATGAAACATATGATAAAGGATGCATGTAGTGATTACACATTTCATGACATGACTACTGAAAGAGAGAGGGGGTTGCAAATGAAAATCCCGGTTCATGGAACATTTCAAACCTATTTGATGTTAAAAATCCGGTGTTCCCTAAATTGTTTTGAGTAGTATAGATTGTATGTATTTACGTTCATAGGACAGACGTAGAAAACCGATTACAATGTAGACCAATAATAGAATTTTACATTGGAAACTCCATCTTGTACCTTGTTACCAGGGCTTCGGTCTACTCTATGTCATATTTCACACAGCAAGTAATTCTTGATTATTAGAGAACATCAACAGTTATACATTCTATGACATTAGACAACGAATGTACCAGTATTGTTACACAATTTATTAATAGAAAGTGAAAGATTATTGTAACAAATTATTCACAAATGTGCTTAATATCAATTGTTTTAACCAACTACACACCATCCCTTAACAACATTCAAATAATAAACCCCATATCCCACAATTTTATTTTAAGCTAGGTTTCAACTTAATAGGTTCAGGAGTTACACAATTGTAAATCTTAAACTTATTTGGGAATTACCAACTTTGTATTCTCTTTCTCTTACTATTAAGCATCATGATTGTACAAACTCAAGTTCTATGAGAACTGATATAGAACACAATGACATTTGTTTTGCCAATAATAAATATAAAATTAAATCCACCTTTACAAGGGCCGATATGTCACTGACCCAACTCTTAAAGAGTAGGTACGACATTGGTTATTACAAGATTATCATATTAACGAGGTGTTATCTCAAACCCTATAATTGGTGTTAAATTGGTAAAGAATCAATCATCATGAGAAATTATTCCGAGTTTAAGTGCTTTCATCTTCAGGAAAACAGAAATTGTTCTGTCGTATTTTTTATCAAATTTTGCCCTCGAGCAGAACTATTTACACGTTTGGTAATGTTGGCATAACTGCTTCTAGAAGTTTACCTACACTGTAAAAAATTTCTGTTTTTTTACACAGATTTTTTGTTTGTTATTTGATTTTACATGTTTTTTGTTTTGTTTTTGATGTAAATAAACCTCTTTCTGTAAATATTTATGTATTTTTACATAAGTTGTTGAATTTTCACCCATAATTTTGTTATTAAACATAAAATTTGTTAATAACAATCGAATTGTGGAAAGTTTCTGTTTTTTTACACAGATTTTGTGTTTGTTATTTGCTTTTACATTTTTCGTTTTTGTTTTTGACGTAATAAGTTTGTATTTTTACATATTATGTTGATTTTTACCCATACTTTTGTTATTAAACATAGAATTTGTAAAAATACAATCGAATTGTGGAAAATGTTTATTTTTTTACAGAGATTTTTTGTTTGTTATTTGTTTTTACATTTTAGTTTTTTGTTGTTGATGTAAATAAACCTCTTTCTGTAAATATTTATGTATTTTTACAATTTTTTTTAATTTTCACCCATAATTTTGTTATTGAACATAGAATTTGTAAAATTACAGTCGAATTGTGTAAAAAATTTTTTTTTTTTTTACACTTGTTTGTTATTTGCTTTTACTTTTTATGTATTTTATATTTTGGGGAGGGGGTTCACCAACATTATTTGTTTGAGCACTGAGTGTGTGCACTGAATGCTTGCAATGTGGTATTGCTTTATGTTTTTCTAGGGGGGCAACTCATTACTATTGTAAGGCAGTCGAGTTTATTAAATATTATTATAGTTATGTTTATTACCGAGTGTGTGTTAAAGACTTTACATGGTTTACTTGTTTATTTTAATATTTGTTTTATTAGGGGAGGGCATGTCACCTACATTATTAGGCTATGTTGATAACATAAGTTAGTACCTTGTTGAGAGTGTTGTTCAATATGGACATGTTTGATTTGTTGTGTTAGATTCCCGAATAAATAACTTTTGTTTGCAAAATGGAAAACCAAATTGTAATTTAGAGTGTTATTGCATTTGTTGATATTTGACCATTTGAACTAGGACAGATTCTTGCAGTGTGGAGTGCCATGGTCGAGCGGTTTAGTGCATCGGATTTGTGTTCTGATGGCCGAGTCGTCGGAATGTGGGTTCGAATCCCGACCGCGACCGGGGTACTTGTGTCCTTGAGCAAGACACTTTACCATAATTGCTTCTCTCCACCCAGGGGTACCTGTGAGGGCAGAGTTGGTTGTTGTGTTTGATTAGCCCTATGCGCTGTAATGGCAGCAATTGAGCTGTATACTCCCCAGGGAGCTGAGATGGTTTTAGGAATGATTTATGAGCCTGATGAGCAGGGGGTAATAATATAATGCGCCTTGAGCACCAGTTTGGTGGATACGTGCGCTCTATAAGTCCACATTATTATTATTATTAGTAGTAGTAGTAGTAGTATTGCAGACGTTGTAATAAAAGTAAATAAATTACAATCACGACGTATCAAAACAACTTGTGTTAATACAAAATAAATAATTTAATTTTACGGATTCAACTTATTTCAATTCAAGTGAAATTCATTAAAATGAATAAACAAATGAAACGTTTAAAAACAAACAAATGTGTAAAAATACCCCAAAAAGGTATTTTATAGATTCGGATCCTTTTATATTGCAGAAATATGCACTATAAAGAATTACCGTAATTTTACGGCGAAAAGTTTGTAAATTCTACGGTGAATTACCGTAATCATCCATTTCTCAGTGTTTTACGGCCGAAACCCGTATTATGGCCGCTCCCATTGCACTCTGGGATATATTCAATATGTAAATGACTGACCTTAAGTTGACCTAGCTTTGCGCTCGAATCATTTTCAAGGTTTAAATATGTGAAAATGGATGATTTTAGTCCATTTTGAAATAATTTACTGTTAATTTTATGATTAAAAAGGTAATATTTTGATGTTCTCTTCTATGTTGATGTAAAAAAGTACATTCAAAATTTAAAATATTGAAATTTAGATTATAATTGCATGCCACCATGACTAAAAAGAGTTTCGAAAAGACAGTATATATAAAGAATACATGTTCCGTTTATTAGTAACTGGAGAGGAGTGATTGAAAAAGGAACCAGACTACGCGCACGTATAGGTAAGTGAAAGACATTGTGTACAATAAACAGTTGCATTGATTAACTCCAATATCTGCAGATCCATCCCATAGTAGATGCAGCGTTACTTCATGGATGTTGACAGCTGCGTCATATACGGTACCCTTAAAAAAATACAAATATTCTACGTAAAATAACGGAAAGTTTCAGTAAAAACTACGGTAATCGTCATTTCGCAGGCCGTAAAAAACGAGATTTTTTTCAATGTGTAAAAGCAAAAAACAAAGTACCAAATTAAATTACTAACATTTCTGTAAATTTGAATAATTGTTGCAGGTTGTGAACACAAACAACAGAAGTTCAGTTATTTGCATTTAAAGGTTTGCCTGTATTTTGCCAAAACCATGTGGTCTGTTAATAATGATTACAACTTTTCAATTTTTTAAAAATAACAACAGGTCTGTAATTATATTTTACAAAACGAAGGGTTAAATGAAATAACAGAAAGTGCTGGCAACTCTGTTGCCAGCACTTTTTCTGTAAATTTACAAAGAAATTGTTTACAGTGTACTGTATTTTAATTAGGGTATGCATGTATAATGAGTTCCTTGAAAGTAGGCCGGCTTTGGTAGAAGCACACCCGCACTGGACAGAATAAGTTTTGCAAATGTTTACGTCCGTTACGACGATCCTATTTCACATGGAGGCCACTCCCATCCAGTAAATTTCCGTTCACTGTAAAAAAAATTCTGTATTTTTACAGAGAGAATGTCACAGAAACAGTATGTTGTTTATTTTCACAACACTTTAAATGTAAAAATTACATTTTTCTTGGATTTCGTATAACAAATTGCCTGTATTTTTAACATTATGGATGTAAAATTATTTTACAGATTTTTGTAAACTATAAAAGCAAATTGGGGTGTTATCTTTAAAAAAAAACATCTGTATTTTTACAACAAAGAGTCTGGCGATGCTGCTTCCATCACTTTTGATGTAAATTTACAGATTTTTTTTTACAGTGTTGTTCTTCACTAACCTTTAGTGCATACAAGCCACTGATGTCTATTCCGTTTACATTTTGAGCTCGGTCTTAATTCTTGGTAGTAACATGCTTATGTTATTTACTTGCACTGAAATCATAACCTTGTCATGAGTAACGCACGACACTTCAGTCATACATTCATCAATGATCTAGATTACAATGACGTAGTTATGTCGATAATTATCCCAAACTTAACTAGCCTTTACCAGTCCGTTCTGTGGTCTTATGTTTTTCTTCGCTAATGGTTTGTATCCCCCGAGTGATTTAATTTCTGGGAAACATTTCTAACACCTACACCCGGTAGCCTAACACAGTCCGTTCTGTGGTCTTATGCTTTCTTCGCTAATGATTTGATAGAGAAACCATAATACATAATGCATTAGATAAGTAATTAGTTATGGTATCACTTATTTAAATACAGACGAGCCCAACATTTTACTTACTGTCATTGGTTAAAATAAATTTGCAGACATAAATTATTAATTTTGCTGAAGGTTTATGAATAATTCAGCAGCAGCATCCTCAGAACGGACTGGTAAAGGTGTTCCATATATTGACCAATGCTGGGACATACAGGGACCGAATTAAAATTAACTTTGTAAATGTTTCCACTGATTTTGAGCGATTAATATAAACGTAAGCTACGCATCTTCAACATTCCTCTATGTATGTGTTCTGTCATAATACAAAAGCTTATATTTCGAAGAAAATTCATATCCCACGAACACAAAATCAAAACTGATACATCTTTGCAAAAGGAATAAATACTTTTGCATGAATACTTGTTTGTAATTATATGTTTTACTTCGATGGCCGTTTCTGTACATGAGAAACTTTGAAAAATAACTTTCTGACGCTCGACTACAAATTGAAAACTCAATGACTGGTGGGATTAATGCAATAAATTTGCAGTGGCAATGACATTCTTGTCTCGCATTTTATCTGAATACATCAATCTAGATTATTTTGGTGAAAGTTCTCGTGAAACACTCGGACACGTAGTCTTGCACCAGTATATTTATGAGAAATTTAGTTGCACTGCATAGTGTGCAGGGTTAAGCCAGCGCGATGTGAAGACATTCACAACACGTCTGGGCTCAAGACAAAACCTTGCGTGCATTCAAGTTCAACTTCCTCTCCTAATGTTACCAGACTAGCGGTGATGAAAGAACAAAATTGTTTTCCCTAACCTCGATTGATGTGGATACACAGTGTCGGAAAGAGCTACTACTAGTATTGGCACGGACACGCCCCCCCCCCCCCCGGGGGGGGCGTGTCCGTGCCACATTTATGGGGCAACTACTAGTACTAGTACTACAAGCAAATGATCAGTGTACTACAAGAGCATCAATTTCCATTTTGGTAGGATTTCACGATAAACTGGCCAGCAAATTATATTTTGTTCAACCCAAAAGTGGATAATAAGACCACATAACCCTGGAAAGCTTGATCAACAAAATGGCGGATAGCAGCAGTTTTCGGGTATAACTGTTTGATTGACAAGCCAAGTAGGTGTAATACAAGTGTAATACAAGATGTGAATTATTTCGTCTCGTACGGTTTCCCTCATTCATCACTTATCTCACTGATGCACAACATATGAGTTACCATAACAGCTACGTACATGTACTTTGATGGATAAGTTATAATGATCTGGTGGAAAATATGAGTTGACTTGAACGATAGGTGTGTTTCATAGTACGATTGAATTTTGCAACGTATTCGTGGGGATAATTCATATAGGCCTATGCACACGTGTGGATTTTGTCAGCGCATCTTAACCACATTTCATTTAGGCCAAGAGAATGAAAGTCATAGATTTGCGTCCGGGAAATTTCGAAAACACATGAGGCTTTTTTTCATTATTCATTATTTCCATTGATCATTAATAACAGCGCAATCACAAGATGTTTCTTCTAATCTGTGTACGTACGTGCATCATTATACGTGCGGGCCGCACACACAGGCATACTAGGCTCAACAGCGAACGTGTTGTGCATGTGAAGGCGGTACAGTTGCAGGTGTGGATCGGACGGAGTTTACCATACAGTTTTACTAGCGCAATGCGACCTTTTTTGTGAACGACGTATGCGGGACTAAGACTGTAAGAGAACATGTGCAGTGGCGTAACTAGACATTTTCATTTGGGGGGGCAAGTGGGGGCAAAGAATAAATTTGGGGGGGCCAAAGAAGTGCAAGATTACATTACGCTTACCATTTACTATGTTAATTGATAGTTGATACCAAACCATAATGCAGTTTCAAAACAGTCTTCAGTATATAGTTTGCAGGTTATGCACAAAAGATTGCGAAACCAAACAAATCTTAGAGTACTTGTCATTTTTATAAGATAACATTTTTCGACTGCATACCAGGATTAAATTACCAAATATCAATTCAGGAGTATTTGTTTATACACGGCATTCTCAAATTAAACTCTATGAGTAATCATTAAATAAAATTGTTGTTTGTATGCTTTATTTCAGTGTAAATACCCGAAACATAATAATTAGTACAATTGTAAGCCATTTAAATAAAAATCAAAATACAGGATTGAAGTTGTGGGTTTAATAAAATTAAAAAAACACTTTTCTGTGATTTCATATGGGGGGGCAAGAGGGGGGCAAGGGTTCTGAGCGGGGGGGCGCAAGCCCCCTGCCCTCTGGTTACGCCACTGAACATGTGCTAATGATTATAGCGCACATACTGGTGGAAATTTGGTAAAAACTTTGTTTGACTGATGTGGATGATTTGGAACTAAATTTGTTTGGTGGAAATACTTTTTTTGTGCAAATAATGATTTTTTTGGGCAAAATGAAAAATTTAGGCGGTAGCTTTCGGGACATGCGGGCGGTGGACGCAAATCTATGACTTTCATTCTCATGGCCTTACCGAAACTATTTCGAAAGCATCATTTACACACTTTTGCTACCAACTCCGGAGCAATCGTAGCTTTAAATGGAGTTTATGTATTGAACAAAGCACGAAGTTCACATCACAGCATAATGTACAAAATACGCGACGTTGTACCAATAGGCTATAACAAATCCATGAACTTGATGGCATCAACAGGCATCCGTAGATGATCCGCGATGACTTCCACTGATTATCATGAACCATGACCTCATTGAATCACGGAAATAGATTTTAGGTTTTCCCAGTGTGTGAACCACACACGATTATGTACACAGAACATATCAATACACAGAAACACTTGTCTCGTTCCCGTTAATAATACCTTGCCGTTTAGTTACCGTTTCTTGTTGTCAATTATAGACCTATCACTATACAGGTGGATTTGAGTTAGAACACTGTTTGTGGATAATTCGAGAAGAATTCCGAATGGTAAGTTTGATACATAAGACTGAGAGAAAAGGAGTAATGATAATATAATCATGGAGGAAGGAATCATGGAGGTACCTCCATGATATAATTAAATAATGAAATGCTTTTTTCATTTACATCCCTAACCCCTTTTGGATTGTTATGACCCAAAACTAAGACATCTTCTGGGTATTTTAGAAATTAGCATATGAAATATGGTGGGGCTTATTCGCAGGGCTGCCCTGCGAATTCGCAGGGCAGTTGCAAACCTTTGGTTAGGGCGAATTCCTTTGCTCTCACTCTTCTTTTGCTTTCCGAAATGTTTGCAAACATACTTTGCATACATGAATATTTAAACTTTTTTGGAAATGGTTTTGAATCTTTAGGCAGTCTTTTATTTGAATATTGGGCAGTCCTGCTGTCAGCAATGCAGTATACAGTATTATTCTCCTTGCTATAGGCCTACTGGTCTAGAAAAGTTTTAAAACTTATAAAAGAATCAAATTCTTTGCCCTCCATCATGCATGTTCATTATTAAACGTAGCTAAATTAAATGTAGTATCACAATTTTCAGTTAGCCTAACGTTAGTCTACACTGTATCAACGTTAATGTTAGGCTAACCTAGGCTAGGCCCTAGGGCCGGCTAGGGCCTACACATGGGTCTATTAAATTACGTGTGCAGTGCGCATGCGCACGACTGAATCATCGAGTTTTACCGCGTTCACTGCTGTACTGCCCTAGCCCTGCGAATAATACCGGACTACATGGCAATTCGCAGGGCAGCCCTGCGAATAATCACAACGATGAAATATACCACGTATGTAATGTGGACAGACAATTTATGACAAATTTTGAAAATGATCCTCTGTTATTTTGTTTAATACAAGGAGGATTGTCTTGATTTTTTTCAGGTAACAATCCTTAGGGGAATAGCATTGTAATTGGACAACATGTGAATGAATCTGTTTTATTAGTACTTCTAGTTAATTAGTACTTCTAGTCCACGTTAGGAGCATAACATCTTAAAGAAGACCCATTGTAATTACTTAATTACTGAGAAAGTTGTCTGAATTTTTGAAAAGCACAATCCCCAAGGAACTTTGGAATGTACACAGAAAAAATATGACAAAGTACTTCATTTTATTATTTTAACGTCCCATGTTTTTTCTAAAATGTCACACTTTTGGACCCATTGGTGTGGACAGACCCTACTACATAGTGAGACAAGTGAATTCCATAAAGATGTGTTTTGAGATTTGGGCTTAAATCTAGTTGTAAAACAGGTTCATTTCAATGAATGGTTGGGTTTTAGCGCTTATGTACAACCATATTAAGTAAAAAATGTTTTCTTTCTAATAGTAATAACTCTTCAACGTTCTTTTATTTGTATAACAGGTCAGTGGTTATTAAGTGACATGGCTGAAGCTGCACCCCTATCTGAGCAGACGTGCAAGATTAGTCATATACACATTGAATGCCCAATCTGCTGCACTCGTTTTACCGATCCGAAAATTCTGGATTGTCATCACTGCTTCTGCTTGAATTGCATTGAAGAACTTGTTGAAAAACAGGATCCGAAGACAGATAATATTGTTTGCCCAGTTTGCAGGCAGGAGACAGCAGTTCCAGATAAAGGTTTGTCAAGTCTAGCAAACTGTTTTTTCTTGAGTTCTCTTGTCGATGAGGTCAACAGACAGGAGCAGTGCCAAGGAGATATAGCATTGCCCACAACGACTTGTGAAGGATGTGACGAAGGATTGGAAGCCATCTCACAGTGTCTAGAATGCAACGCAAAATTCTGCCAAACATGCCAAGAAACCCATACCCGGGGCGCCTTGGTCAAGGCTAGCGAACATTTCAAGTGAATGTATAATGTTTACAAGTTTGACATTTTTGGCTTGTTTTTTTAACAGAGGAGACTTCGTCACCTGAGTAGCTTATCAGCACGTAACATTCAAGTAGTACCTGATGCAACGCACAAAGAGAAGGAAACATTGATGGAAACGTACTTCACTTTGCATATATGGCCTTCATGCGAAAGTAAGTCTTAACTCTTTGATGCACAGATTAATTCTATTAATTCTATTGTTTTAACGTGTTTTTGGCGGTCGCGTGTGTCAAAGGGTTAACAGAGCGACAGGGCTCAGCCTAAAACAAAATTAACCCTCCTATGCCCAGGCTGAAATTTGGCCCAGTAAGCACCGCACCCACAGACAGTCACTTGAGTATTTTTGGTTGCATTGCCAATTGTTCACACATGTGTATTTTTCTCTAAGAGTGCTGGAGTTAGTGGCAAAGTCAAACACACTTGTATATGTCTTACAAGTTATATGCAGAGTCACACAGAGCTGTGTATGTACTGCATAAGTTACAGTCAAGTGGTTTTGGTTTGACTTCCTACCAGAGCCACATGTCCTTGCATTTATTTGAGTGCACTGCACAAAGTCAATGGGTTGGGAGTGACATACACATTTTGAGTGTCTTTGATTGTTAAACCTATAGGAGGGTTAAATGATCTTAAATGAATGTGGTGAAATAACTGGCTTGATTTGTTTTGTTTTCACAGCTGTATACACAAGTGAAAAGATTCACAATTCCCTCGTAAGTATTGATCATGATTGATTTGACACAGTTCGCTGCCCAGTTACTATGTAGCTCATAGCTGGAAAAGCTGTGGCATGCTATTTAAGTTAAGGAACATTACCAAAAGAAACATTTCTTTGGAATATTCAATTGCTGGGAACAACGGCTGACGACCCATGGTCTTTATCCTGCTAAGCTTGGGCGATAACACGATAATATCAAATATCGCGATAACTTTTTTATTCGATTACGATATCGAGAACCTTTTCAAGTTATTGAGATAATGGCAAATCGTGTTTTAAAAAAATATTGTGATAAAAAAGAAATTGTCATTGTGAGTCAAGTCAGAAATTCCATGGAAACAAAATTACGACAGTCTTTTCAGCTTTCGAACGTCACAAACAGAAGTACATACACACTATGCAAACGAATTTGCTATTTATTGTGACACTTGTAGAGGGGTACATACCTGTGGTTATCGGCTCTAAAGCAATCATGCGTGAATGAAAAAAAAGAAATTGTGATACTATTGAAAATCGCGATATGTTTGCCGATCTATCGTGGATGAAAAAAAAAAAATATTGCCCAAGCTTACATCCTGTGGTAAAGACTCAACAAACTCTGATTTCTTTATTCATGAATTTAACCCCTTGCGTACGGTTGACGGCTATAGCCGTGGCCAGTGAATTAATTGATTTTCCAGCTGCATTTGCTGAGAATTCGCCTTGAATAGAAATCTTCAGGCTGATAGTTTGGTGAACCATATTGTTCTTGAAATGGAGTGTAAGCTTGCCCGCTTATTGTTCGGTCTATAC
Source organism: Zoroaster sp. YZ-2022 (assembly GCA_029582265.1). Lineage (NCBI taxonomy): Eukaryota > Metazoa > Echinodermata > Asteroidea > Forcipulatida > Zoroasteridae > Zoroaster > Zoroaster sp. YZ-2022. The sequence continues at coordinate 9,888,746 of CM055829.1, read as the reverse complement.
GCTTGGCTGAACAGCGGAGTTGTGTATATGTCCACAGCCGGGTTTGACCCGGCGCTTCCCGGCCCAACAGATGTTTCTCGGTTGGCCGCAACCACCTTCACTCGGTAACAATAATACCGTACGCAAGGGGTTAAAGCACATTCCTTGTTAACAACATTTGCCTTCCGCTGATTAGATTGTTGATCACTTTGATGTTGTTTATATCCGTGCAGAATCCAACATGGCGGAGTTTTGATCTACAGATGTCCTGCCCTGACATGGACGCCTCCCAGTCCAGTATCCTTTTGAAGTGTTCTTCCCTGCAGTAAAACTGCATTCTAATCGCCTCCTACAATCAGTGCAATTTTTGAAACAACCCATTCAGGCCACTCCAAGCCATTAGCTGTTGCCAGTGGCCTTCTATGGTTACCCTTCTGTGCACTGTCACACCACTGAGATTGCAGGGTAAAGTGGTCTCCCATCGATACATTGTAGGCCATACTAATATGTTCAAACATTTACAGTGGCCTTGGGTGGCACACAGTTGATTTTGTAAGATTACTTGGAAAGGACAGCAGGCTTGTACATGTACATGTATGTACGGAAGGTTGCTAAAGAACAGAATTTTGTGGTTCGGAGTGGCCTCCATGTGTAGGAGGGTTATTAATGTTTCCATGTTCACGAATGATGAAGTGCAGATGGTCAGTGTAGAATGCTTAGTAGGAAGCGGGTGTGTACATGCATTATGTGCAATATTAAGTCATGAACGGGGGAAACACAATATGATTGTTATCCAGTACAAGTAATAGGTCATATTCTTGAAGATTTACTTGCATTTTGTTTGATTCCTTTGGAGATTAAAACGCGCTGATCAGCGAGTGTGATTCCACTTGGATTGATGTGTTTCATGCATATATTTTTGCTTTGGAAAGCATATTTCCACAATAACATGTGACACTTTCTCCAAATTGGCACAATTTTGTCATCATTCTTAAACTAAGTGTTAGAATATGCGATGGTATGCATTGTACATTGTTTGGTTCTTTCAATGGGCTTGCTTTTTACCAGAAATTGTAGATGAGATTCATGTTTTAAAAAAAAAAAAAAATTGTTTATTCGGAATCGTTTTGTTATTTTCGCTATTGAAAGGAAAGACTTGAATAAATGCAGCCAAAATTTACCATTGTGAAATTTCATTTATTAGATTTCAGTACTCCGAATGCAGCAAGAAAAACTGAAAGGAATTTCTGTATGATGAACCCCCCGAGCTGGCTATTTCTAATGATATGTATATCTTCTAGTATTAGGGTGTCATTCCTTAAATCACTTAACCAGCTATCCTGGTGAGGGTGTGGGGAGGCCAGAACTCTGAGTGTAGTCTCGTCATTGAGTGGCTTGTTAACCTCAGAGGTCTATGCTACTTAGGAGCACAGGTTAGTGATGTGACTGTTGAGGGTACAGGTGTTTTTTCTGAGTTTTTTTTAAGGGTACAGTATAGTACTACACAACTTAACCCTCCTACTTTTGGTAACTTTTTCATACAAGTTGATGCGCCATTTGAAACCATTCGGCTATGTGAACACACCAAGGTGTAGTGTACCGACCATTCAAAAACATTTGAATGGATTTGAATGGTAGTAAAGCTTGCTACCAACACTGTTCATGGTATCACCATGTGTGTACAAAACCAATGGGCATTTTTGAAAGTGGAAATTTTGAATGGTTTCAAATGGTCTATCAGTAGGAGGGTTAATTTAAGATTTGAAAACCTTTCACAGTTGATTTGATTTTTTTCCCCTACACTGACAATGTAGGAAGCTCTGTATACTCGGTGCTTTCTGAGAGTCTGTGGGAAAAAATCCACAGGCGACTTGTGCAGGATTTGATGTCATACATGTACGTCTTACAGGCCCGTGATTTTTCCTGATTTTTCCTGATTTCAGGATTTTTTACAAATCTCTCTTTGCCTCAAAATGTTCTTGAAAGAAGAGAAGTAGCCTGTATTGTGTCCAAACCTCTAGTTTCATGTTTGTGGGGATGTGGAGAGTCTGTAAATCCTCCATAATGAAACAACCAGGAGGTTCCGGGGGCTTTGTCCTCTAGATCAAATGGAGAGCCGGGCCTGCTACCCAATTATCAGGATTTCCTACTTTTGTCAAATCACACCCTTGGTCTTAACCTCTCGACTGATGACAATGCCCGATGATGACAGGCCGGCTACAGTCCTATATAGCACCAGGTACCATGATATGTATAGATTGATGTATAACTTGATTAAAAAAAGAAGCAGTTTTGCCAACATTACAATGCTATATTATCCATTTAACCATCCTACAATCAGTGACATTTTTGAAACAACCCATTCAGGCCACTCCAAGCCATTGCTCATAGCTATACTGCATAGTAACATAATGCCTCATATGTCTGTTGGTTTTAGTGGTTTGTGATTGACATACTGCAGGGCATATTACTTTGTTTCAGACTCAGTGGCTGGTGGTAGGTTACTATGGAGAGTCTGTGTTTACAAAATAACTGCTGAAAATCCCAATGGATGATGGAGGCTTGGTATGGTTTATTGGTCTCAGTGACTGATGGTGATTTATTATTGGGAGTTTGTTTACAGTATAACCTGCTGAAAATAAGGTCAACTGTGGTATACATGTGTCTTTGTATGCATGTACATGTATATACATTGGAGATTACTTCAAAGGGTCAGTGTGGCTTATATGCACAAACAATGTGTGTACAACACATTGGACATTTAGTGGTTTACAGTGGCCTCTATGTGTAGGAGGTTTAAAGGGACAGTATCATCGCGATCAAAGCATACTTTCAACAGGGCATGGAATCGGTGTCATAGTTTAAGATGAACACAGTGACTGAAAATGATTGGCTCATTTATGCAGTAGCATAAGGCCCCCAAAAAAGTCTCCGGTGTCTGGTCTCTATGCGCGTCGCCTCAGACCTGCGCATTTTTTATTTTTTTGTTATTTTTTGTTATGTCAATTGCAGCCAAAATTGCTGGATCAATTAGAATCCTACCGTGCTGTGTTTTAACCAGTTCGCTTCGGATGCCGTGCATACACGCAATTTTTTTTTGTACAGCGGATCGGAGAGCGTCTAAACACGCATTCCGATTTTTGTGTGTGTCACCGGGAGACTTGTCAACACACCACACGTGGTGTGCCGTAGTGGCGGCTGACGTGTATACACGCAATCGTTTCTCGGAGTCCATGGGGTCACGGTTCGGTGGCCCCGGACAAAATGCACAGCAAATACTGAACGAGTTCACTCTTTTTGTTGATTTTTGCCTAATCCCTTTATCCAAGACCTGTTCCTTTGACGTACCAGCCAAGCATTTGTAAAGACGGATTTATATCCATTGTTTACGAGGCATTCGATCTCTCTCCAGGTATGCCGTCTTTTGGACCGGGCGCTGGTCGCTAATAGGCCGTTGCATCGGAGCTTGCCAACGGTCTAATTGTGCTGAACAAACACAACCGTAATTAAAAACTAGCCATTTAATTTGTGAGGCCTCTCTTAGCCACCATACTTTGTGTGTGTATGGGAAATTTGGTCCCTGCGTATACATGTATACCGTATTTCCCTGTGTCAATCAAAAAGATCACCAAACAAAAGTGTCACTGCACCGATTTTGAAGCCGACCTATGACCAGAAACTGGAGACTTTTTTTTGTTGGCCTTATCATGTGAGGTATTATGGCAGTCACTGATTTAATCTTTAAAAAATAGCACTTTGATTCCATGCCCTGTTGATAGTGACGATACTGCCCCATTAACCCTAACTACCCCAAATCTTGCAAAATACTCCAAGGGACACTTTTGGGGAACAATTCAGCACTGTTGGAAACTGGTACTTTCACCTCTTCAAATGGGGCAAAATTACTACCTGGCAAGAACTACAGGCCATAAGTGCTGAATATGAAAGATCAACGAAAATGCACATGTATGGTGCATTTTGAAGATAACGGCATGTTTCCAAAATTGCGTTGATGGATTTTGGAGGATTCAGGAAGGTTCCTAGCCAGAATATCTAGGGGGTTAAGGTTAATGTAGAAATACCTGTCTGCCTAAATTGTCAATATCTTTGATCTGTGGGGCCAGTCGGAATGTTCTCAATGTACATTGGACAGACCGTGTGATAATGTGTTTCTCTTTGCTTTGTGTGTCCAGATTCACAAGGACGGAATGCGTTACCAGCCGAACTCTGTCATTTTCGGCATGTTTGAAGGCTATTACGGTGCATCGGATAACCTGCTGGTAAATATTATGTACAACTGCTAAATATACTACATCTAGTGGCAGACTTGTATTCAAGTCACAGTTCACCTGAACATGTGTCATGATTCATAAAGGTCAAGTCTAAGTCCAAGTTGAAGTTTACAAAATCTAGGAAGCCAAATGTTGGATCTGAATGATTTAATCTCACAAAATATAGTTGGGGCAGCTTTTTCAAGACCCTTGATCCGCCCCTGCATTATAGGACTCATTTGCATATTGAACATGTGACCATGTCTGAAATTATGCAGTCAGTATTGCTTTATACATTCTGGACATAATTATTGTATGTGTAATTATTGTGTAAATATATGACATTGGTTTATACTGTATGTGTTATGGATCAAGCAAGTCTTGCTAATTTGTTTGTTCTTGTAGACGGGTACTCAAATGCATGATGATCGAGTCCAAGTATTGACCGTCAATTCCCAAGTACCAGTTACATCAGACATATATAGTTTATTTAAACCATCTTGTTACTAGGGCTGTGCGTTTTCGGATATTTTTGGAACCGGATACCCGAAATCAGGAAACTTCAGATACCCGGATACCCGTTTTAATTTTTGTTGAAAACATGCCTCCGATGGTGTACAAATACATGTACTGTAAATGGTAACAAATTGACTATTATAATACAGAGGATACCATACTATCGCTCTTTTCTTTATTGGAGTGTAATCACTTGAATTTAAAGATAATTGTCTGTACAAGTGCATTGTTCAAGAGTCACAGATTTCTGTTTGCACCGCTCAAATGTTAAGTCCGAATTTTAAAAAGTCGTTTACGGTGGTGGAACGAAAAATGGAACCGGTAATGACCGTTCGATTCGGTGCCGGATACCTGGCACAGCCCTACTTGTTACATTATTGTAATTTGATACTGTAAATGGTCAAGGGTGGAAATTATTAATAATTTGTTTATCATTTGCCAATTGAAGAGAGTAAGGTATCAAAATAAAGGTTATGACTCACTGAGTGTGAATATTGAGATGGGGATCATCTTGGGATTACCCATAATGCATTGCAGCCATCCAAATATAAACTTGTAAATATATCAAGTCTGTAAATCTTCCAAATTCTCCTTTGTCCTTTAGACCAAAGGGAGAATCGGGCCTGCTACCTATTTTTCAGGATTTTGTGTACTTTTAAAAAATTACATCCCTGGTTTCATGTTTATGTTTTAGAAAAAGACCTTGGTGCCCTTGCACCAATCTGGTTTATTTTATTTTGTTATTGCAGGACTCAACCAGGATCGACAGCCAGTTTCAAACTTCCATCGAAGTGGAGCAGAGTGCCGCCATTCTATCATACAAAACATTCTCCTTGGGAAGGTAAGATCGCCGTGTACTGCAAGAGCAAAGAAGTGACATTCTTGAAAATGTTTCGCCTGGGTTTTACGGGCAATTTCCTGATATTTTTGTTTTCATTTGAATATTGATAATTTCCTTTTAGAAAGGAAAACAAATACTTTGAAATTATATATTTCACCAAATAGTTGTCAGAAGCTTAACCCTTCTACTACTACAAGGGTAAAAAACAGTCAAAATGTTGATATAAATGTTGGTATATCTAGTGCACTTAAAAGTCCAACACTGTCAAACCTTACGTGTAGTAAGTACATTTACAGGTCAAAATGAATTGACCATTTTTGACTGGTAAAAAGCATTGTCTGGTATTGTTGAGGGTGGTCAAAATGACAGTAAAAACCAGTCAAAAATGCCCCCGTGTGCACATTTGGGTCAACAGTCAAAACAGGCAGTTGACTTGTTTTGCCATGGTCGAGCGGTTTAGTGCATCGGATTTGTGTTCTGATGGCCGAGTCGTCAGAATGTGGGTTCGAATCCCGACCGCGACCATGGTGCCAAGACACTTTACCATAATTGCTTCTCTCCACCCAGGGGTAAATGGGTACCTGTGAGGGCAGAGTTGGTTGTTGTGTTTGATTAGCCCTATATGTGCTGTAATGGCAGCAATTGAGCTGTATACTCCCCAGGGAGCTGAGATGGTTTCAGGAATGATTTATGAGCCTGATGAGCAGGGGTAATAATATAATGCACCTTAATTGAGCACCAGTTTGGTGGATACGTGCGCTATATAAGTCCACATTATTATTATTATTATTATTATTATTATTATTATTATTATTATTATTATTATTATTATTATTATTATTATTATTATTATTATTATTATTATTATTATTATTATTATTATTATTATTATTTCGCGTTAGCACAGCATGAAAAGAAAGATCTTGTTTTCCTTTCTTCCGGTTACACCTCGAGTCAAGCTACGTCCCGTAGCCTTAGATCTCGAGTGTCTTTCGCAGAATCCTTGCTGTCCCTAAGAGTGCCGCCTTCTGTAGTAATTCTACTCTAACAGATGTTCCTATCTCCTTGATATGTTTCTCCAACGCCGGGATTGTACCCAGTGCTCCCACTACCACAGGAATAACCTTCACCTTGACTTGCCACAGCTTGCGGAGTTCTCTCGCTAAATCCTGATATTTCTGTACCTTCTCCTTCTCCTTGAGCTACTCTACTATCACCCGGCACAGCTATATCAATAAGATGACACATCTTTGCATGCTTATCCAAGACAACAACATCCGGCCGTCTATGTTCTATAACATGATCTGTCTGGATGTTGAAGTCCCAGAGAATCTTGACATGGTCCGTTTCTTCAACTTTTTCCGGCACATGGTCGCACCACTTGATTGCACCTTGACACCGTACTTCTTACACAGATCCCAATGGATCACCTTGGCCAACTTGTCGTGTCTGCCTTTGTACTCTGTCTGAGCATGCACTCTGCATTCGCTGACAATGTGAAATACAGTCTCCTCCGCATTGCCCATTCTGCACCTAGAAGAGACATCTGACTTCTCGATCCTTGCCTTCATCACATTCGTCGGCAGAGACTGGTCTTGCGCTGCAGTAATCAGACCCTCAGTTTCTTTCTTTAGTTCTCCTCTCCTCAACCATTCCCAAGTCTTGCTACTTGCCACTTCTTCTGTACATCTCAGGAATCGGCCGTGAAGTGGTTTTTCCTGCCAATCTCGTGTTCTTTCTTCTCTTCTTTGATTCTTATTATTATTATTATTATTATTATTATTATTATTATTATTATTATTATTATTATTATTATTATTATTATTATTATTATTATTATTATTATTATTATTATTATTATTATTATTATTATTATTATTATTATTATTATTATTATTATTATTATTATTATTATTATTATTATTATTATTATTATTATTATTATTATTATTATTATTATTATTATTATTATTATTATTATTATTATTATTATTATTATTATTATTATTATTATTATTATTATTATTATTATTATTATTATTATTATTATTATTATTATTATTATTATTATTATTATTATTATTATTATTATTATTATTATTATTATTATTATTATTATTATTATTATTATTATTATTATTATTATTATTATTATTATTATTATTATTATTATTATTATTATTATTATTATTATTATTATTATTATTATCTAGAGCAACTTCCCACTAAAGTGCAGGAGGGTTAATACATGTAATACTCAATACATTTATTTCAGTAGTAAATGTTTACTGATAAACCATGCTTCCTCACTAAGATTCCAGTAAATCTGTGATCAATTATGTTTGAGATTACCAATAGTGTAATATTCATGTAATAATGGAATAATGTTGAGATTGTTTGTCTTTCATGCAGGTTACACACCACTCAACGTGCAATAAGGCAGACTGAAGCATCCGTCAGTAAAGTTAGAAGCTCCATCGTCGAGAAGCTGAATTTAGCGAAGGAAAAAACACTTCTGGTAAGCCAACAGTTCATTAGTTTAGCTTATTTCTCCACTGAATCACAAATAAACATCAATGATACATTTCAGCAAATGAATAATAATTATATTAACTCTCCTACTACTACAAGGGTCAATAGCAGTCAAAATGTTGATATACATGCCAATGTACACTCACTGGCCATAAGTATTGCAACATTGAAATTCACACCAAAGTTCAGTTTGGAGAACTGTGTTACAATAATTTATTTTATTTTATTTACACTACTTAAGACTTCTTGAAAGTGCCTGTGTTTTGAAGTCAATGTTCTTTTTTACTGTTCTTGCTCGGAAACAAAGTCGGGTAACCACGTGACCTGATAATTGCGACCATCCGTCTAGGCAATGTCTCGTACAAATTCCTGTTGCAATACTTTTGGCCAGTGAGTGTATATCTAGTGTACTTAAAAGTCAAACTCTGTCGAACCTTACGTGTAGTAAGTACATTTACAGGTCAAAATGAGTCAACCGTTTTTGAATGGTAAAAAGCATTGTCTAGTATTGTTCAGGGTGGTCAAAATGACAGTAAAAAACAGTCAAAAATGCCCATGTGTGCACATTTGCGTCAACAGTCAAAACAGGCAGTTGACTGGTTTTGACCTCTATAGCAACTTGCCACTAAAGTGCAGAGCTCTATAGTAGGAGGGTTAATATAAGAAGTGATTCTACAAAAGGGAACCCATTGGATGCAGAGCTTGTAGTCATGTGTACACAACTCAACTAAATGCTTACTCTTAGGATGTTACTTGTTAGGATGTGCATGTATTTGTCAAACCTGGTACAGAAATTTAGAAGAAGTACTTGGATACCTGAATGAATCTATAGGGAATATTATTTTTTTACACGTTAAATATAATCATAATAATTTGATGTGAATAAGAGTGTACATAATAATAATAATAATAATAATAATAATAAT
>CM055829.1:9861523-9879181 GCA_029582265.1 Zoroaster sp. YZ-2022 | reverse complement strand
GGTTTTTAATCTGCAACGTTGGTGGTCCTAAAAAAGTTTGAAATTTTCCAAATGAAAACCCCAAAGGCCCTTGATGATGGATCTGCTTCCCACTACTTGGCATACTTATACCCACATGTACTTCCAAACGCTGCAAAACCCCCGTGGTCTTGCTTGATGATGGATCTCGCTTCCACTTCTGGGTATACTTATACCACATGTACTTCAAATGCTGTTTTTTTATACAGTAGAGATTCAAAATATACCTATATAACTGTAGTTGTTTACTACGCAACAGACTCAAAACATGTCTAGTGAACATGTCATTAAGTTAAAAGGATTAGGCTAACCACTGGCCGGCATGCTCACTGGGGCTTTGGTGTTGTAGCTCATTCATCTCCTCGCAAATATGTCAATGTAATTAAGATGTTCCAATGATAAAAGGGAATTTTCAATGTGAGACTGACCACGCCAGACCTATTATTATTCATCAAACCATAGAGAAAGGATCCTTTCATGATCAAACCTATTATTATTTGCATGCTCATTATAGGGCGCGATGAAACGATGATACGTCAGAAATCATTTTGGTGAAAGAACGAGGGCTGCAAACTGATGGCGTCATTATGTTAGAAAATATGCCTAGCCTTTCCCCACTTAGCATGCCTCGTCAGGGGCTTAGAAATGGGCTTCATAAAGGTTTTTAATTCAGCGGCAAATTCGAGTGGCATGGTAGTCTCGTGGTTAGAACGATCGCCTTCATATAGGTGGTACTATATGATTGACAATTCAGGTTTTGTCAATATTGTTATACACTGTTTTAATAATGTTTTATATTAATCTTGTTTAACTATAACAGAAGCATGCTGAAGCAAAAGCTTTCTGTATGTAGTAATTCACGGCTGTTAAGGTTTTAAAGAATAAATAAGTCCAAAATTTATTTTTTGATTACGAAATGCATGGTAAGTGGACGAAGTGCCGTATGCTGCAGAAAAAATCGCCGGGCACGCTGTTTTGTCTTTGCGCTGCGCACTCGATCAAGATTTAATCCAATCGCTAATTCATGGTATTCTCTTAATGTAAAGAGTAAAAGCTATGGCGAACCAAGTCTTTTGAGTGTAAAACCCACTCTGATTCGAGTGCAACTGAATACAGTAACAGGCCAACAATTCACTCTTTATACACTACCAAGTTTACTTTATCCACTCCAAAAGACTTGTCCGCCATATAGCTTTTTTTGAAAGAGTGGTTTCATTATTTTACATAACGAGAGTAATAGGCACTAATATGCTTCTGTTGTTGCTGAAATCATGACCTTGTCATGTGTGAAACACAAAGGCTACACGACCCTTCAGCCATACATTCATCAAATCTAGAATCTTATTATGACGTCCTTATGTTGATAACTATTTCCCCTAACTGAACTAACTTTTAGTCAAGGCCCACGCGGCAACCCAGAATACCTCCAGAACAACACATGAAAAAAGACCACACCCATGAGTGGCAATGTCATGAGGGCATTTACCAGTCCATTCTGTGATCTTATATTTCCCATGATTTGGCAGAGAAAGGTTCATACATAATGTATTACGTAACTAATCTGTTATGGTTATCACTTTTAAACTATAGACGAACCCAACATTTTGCTTCCAGTGATTGGTTTAAATAAATTCGCGGACAAATTATTAATTTACTGAGGTTTATGAATAATTCAGTAGTAGCGTCCTCGGAACGGACTGGTAAAATTAAAGGTGTATAATGTACAATGCTATGGACATGTACCGAATTTAAAACGAACTCTGTGTTTCCACCGATTTTGAGCAATTAATAAAAAAGTAATCTACGCTTCTTCGACATTCCTCTGCGTCCGTGTTCTGTCATAATACAAAAGCTTATTTTCTAACAAAAATACCCCAAAATACATTTCTGCAAGAACACATTTCTGCAATTTTTTTTTTACTTCGACGGCTGTTATATGTTTTCGTATACATAAGAAACTTTGAACGTTGCTGCATCCTTGACCATGACCCCATTGTGCGACAAAATAATTTTGTTTTCTGCCACTCGACTACGAATTAAAAGCCTTAATGACTGGCGGGATTAATGTAACGAAATTCTCGTCTCGCAAGTTTCTCCTGAATACATCAATCTGTAGATTTTTTTGGCAATAATCCCACGTCCACACTAAAACACTGCACTCGTCAAGTCTTGCACAGGTATGTTATATGAAATATAATTCCACTGCATAGTGTGGAGGTACAGCCAGCGCGATACATTCACAACACGTCTGGGCTCAAGACAAAGCCGTGCTTGTAGTCAAGTTCAACTTCCTTTTAACTCTACCACTCTGATTATAAATAAATAACATTAAAAGCTTTCACCATAATCGATCGATGTGGAAATGTAGTGGGATGATCAAGTTCTGTAAGAGCAGCCTTTACCATAGTGGAAGGTTTCACTCGCAAATGATTTTGTTCACCCCAAATGTAGATAAGACCCATATAACCCTGGAAAGCTTGACCAACAAAGGTGTCGAGTATAACGTGATTGGTCAATCTGAGCTGTTTAATTGACAGACCGATAAGTGTAATACAATAAGGTAATCTATTTTGTCTGCTACCGTTTCCTCTCATTCAAGTTAACTAACTGAGGCACAACATTATGAGTTATCATAACAGCTACGTACTCTGATTTATACGTTATAATGATCATAAAACTTGAACGGTAGGTGTGTATTATTGTATTCTTGATAGCAACATGTTCATTGGGATTTATGGGCAAAGCAATAATTCAAAACATTGCCCTTAAAATTATCATAACGTTTGCTACCAACCCTGGAGTAATCCTAGCTTCAAATAAATACAGTCATTGTATTGGACAAATTATGATGTTGACACATCACAGCATAATGCACACAATACGCGACGTTGTACAATAAAAAAATACATGAACTCGATGGCAGCAATAGGTATCCGTAGATTATCGTGAACCATGACCTCATTGAACAACGAAAATAGACTGAGGGTTTTTCCAGCAAATGAGAAACACACAGACTACTGCTTCACAGAACACATATCAATCCATGCAAACACTTGTCGCGTTCCCGAATAATTATACCTCCGTTTGGTTACCGTTTCTTGTCGTCAATTATAGGCCTATCACGACTTGGTGGATATGAGTTAGAACACTGTTGTGGATATTTACAGAATAATTCTTAATGGTAAGTATGATGTACAGGAGGAGAGAAAGGTTCGTGAATACATGAACTGCAAAAATAATAATATTAATAATATTAATATGCACTCCATTATGGGAGTTATGAAATTAGTATAGCACGTAGGGAAGACAACGTGACAAAATAATAGGCCTAGGGCCTATACTAGAAATTAGTTCCATTCAATCGCTGCTGACATAAATGTTACTACGTATGATAATGATGTCTTGCAGTGGCAGATCTGAGCCATTTTGGAAGAGGGGGGTACAGACCTTAATTTAGGCCGCATGTTTAGGAAACTTGGGAAAAATTGGTAAATGGTTTAGTTGTTGGTGTTGTCTACCTGGCCTGGGGCATGAGGCGGGGTATGATGGTCCCCTTGATCTCCCATGACAAATCTCCTGAACCCTGCAACCGATCCCACTTTTTTCTTCTTCACGTTCCATGTCTTTCGACGTTGGATGACACAGTAGCCCACCACTTTTTCCTGTCCAATGCTCTTCTTACTGCACATTCATACAGCATTCCGGTCCATTCTTTGATGTTGTTATACCAGTTAGCCCTTGGACGACATCTGTTTCTTTTCCGTCAACATATCCTTCCAATAATGTTCTGTAGATGTTATTTGCCTCATTCAAAATATTTTTTGCCTCGTTCAAAATATCTTAGTTTTCCTTCTCTGAGGATGTTGATCAGTTTTTCGTTTTTCGTTAATTAATTCCTTGAAGCTAATTTCCACGTTTGTTATTTTTTCGGTCCATGACAGTTTCAAAATCTTTCTGTATGACCACATCTCAAATGCTTCATTTTTCAAGTATTGTGTTACAGTCCATGTCTCTACTCCATAATATAAAGGTACTCAGACATAGCATTTTAACATTCTTTTTCTTGTTTCAAGATTGATGTTCTTATTTGTTAAGTTGACTTCATCTTGTTAAAGTTCCCACTTTTTAGTTGATGCCTTTTCTTACTTTTCCTCAGGGTCCATCTGATCTTAATTACCAAGGGGAAACCTAGGTTGCAGTTTCCAACCATTTATTGGCCCCTACACACAATCGGTATTCTCGAAAACATAAACAAACACAGATATAGGTCTTATGTAACATGCTTGGTGTAAAGTTGACGATGGTACCAAACCTAACTCTCTTGACATTTTGTTTGTATCTGAGGTGCAAGTATGTGCAATACATTTTTTTTCAAATTAAATTGAGTCATTAATTCCCAACTTGAATATTCTGAATGCATGTTCACTATATTCTCGTTAACAAGGCAATGAAATATGATGAATCTTTCCATTTGTTTATTTGTACACGTCTCTTGATTTACATGAAGTAATGATGCATTTAATGATGTGTTTACTGGTATTAACCCTTTATAGTAAAATCTGTAATCCATTGGTATGTGTGCTGTCACAGCCATTGTTGGTGTGTTGTTCAGAAAACTTGATCAGTGAAGATTTTACCCAAACCTTTAACAATAAATACAGACATAATCGCATCATAGTACTATTTTATGTTGTAAATTCATATATTGGGCTATAAACTTTCATAAATCATAACAACAAAACCATGAAAATGGCCAAACAAAAAAGTCAGATTATGCAGTTTGCAGCTAGTATTTACAAATTAATATAAAGTGGAAAGTCAATGGACCTGTTCAAAATAAACGGTTGCAATCCTTGATACTCCCACATCTTTTGATTTGGGTATGAGAGAGGTTCTACAAATAGTTAAGAAAAAGTCAGACGATTTGAACATGATCGGTCGAAGCGTTCTGGGGATATAAAAATATCATCAATCATGCGCCCATTGTGCACCTCCATCCCAGACCTGCTTAAGTTAATTCTACCATATAAAATACTGGCTTAGACTCTTAGTAAATTTTAACTTCCGCTATTCAGTATGAAAACACATACAACAGTAAAATACAAATACAGCATTTTGGATCTGCAAAACATAGTTTGAGGATAAACATGAAAAGTGACCCACAACGATACATTATGATAAGTCAATAATGATCGCCAATTCTGGAAAATGCCATATCTCAGTGTTAATCCTTGTACATGTTTATTGTTGATTTTAAGCATCTTACTAAATTTCCAAATATTCCAATACAAAATCGGTTAAATTCGGCAGATTGGTTCTTCACATTTAATTTGTTTATTTTCCCTATACAACTTAACATTTTACTTATTATTATATAACAGGTTCAGTGGTTATTAAGCGACATGGCTGAAGCAGCACCCTATCTGAGCAGACATGCAAGATTAGTCATATACACATTGAATGCCCAATCTGCTGCACTCGTTTACTGATCCGAAAATTCTGGACTGTCTTCATCTGCTACTGCTTGAATTGCATTGAAGAACTTGTTGAAAAACAAGGATCCGAAGACAGATAATATTGTTTGCCCAGTTTGCAGGCAGGAGACAGCAGTTCCAGATAAAGGTTTGTCAGTCTAGCAAACTGTTTTTTCTTGAGTTCTCTTTGTCGATGAGGTTAACAGACAGGAACAGTGCCAAGGAGATACAGCATTACCCACAACGACTTGTGAAGGATGTGATCAAGGATTGGAAGCCATCTCACAGTGTCTAGAATGCAACGCAAAATTGTGCCAAGCATGCCTAGAAACACATGGGCGATTACAATTTACCAAAACTCATCGAATTGTCACAGCATGCGAAGCCCCGTCAAAAGATAGCTCTCCAAAAGTTACCAGAAAAACTGAATCTCAAACATGCAGGAAGCACACAAACCAGGAATTGTGTTTTTATTGTGACACGTGTCAGGTGCTGGCCTGCGGGAAATGTGTCGCGTTTGATCACCGGACAGCAGAACACGAGTTAAGTGAAATCGCTGATTGTGTTCAATCATACCGTAAAGACGTTGAAGAGATTTGCCAAAAGTTTGAAGAGAGCAAAAAACAATTTAAAGCCGTCACTGACTCGGTAGAGCATTCAAGAAACAGATTGCGTTTGATGGTGGCCCGAGCTTGTCGTGATATTTCGGCTAAGGAGGAACAGGAGATTGCTAAAATCAAAAATAAATCTCAACTCCTTCAAGATAAAGTCAAACAGATCGGTCAAGAAAGAGGTGCTATATATGAGAAAGTACTGAACAACAACCGTGACAAGATGAACCGAGCAGATCAAATCATAGCTTCAATCAATGATTTAATGCAACAAGCTGACGATTTCGAGCTATTGGACCTCAAGCCAAAGGTTATGCATAACTTAGAATTACACAAGGATCTTCAGTTTGAATCGGCGCAGCATAGCCAGTCATTCGTCGGGTTCAAATGTTATGATGTCGTTCATGATGCAGATCTGGGTGAAATACTACATGAAGAAAAATGGCAGCTGAAGACAAAGTTTGGCAAGAAAGGAGAGGGTGACGGAGAATTCAAGTTAGCCACGGAAGTTGCATGTTTCAGCAATGGAGACATTGTCGTAGTAGATATAACAAGCAAGCGATTATCAACATTCACCTCAACTGGATGTTTATATAAAACTACAGGCGTTCAAAGTGAGACAGAGGAAGGGAAACTGAAATCACCGTGGGGTGTTGCAGTGACCAGTGATGACATGCTTCTGGTTACTGATGGACAGAATGTGAAGTGTGTATGACAATAATCTGAAATTATCTCGTCAGTTCAGACCCTCACAAGATGACACAGAGGGACATTCAAAGAGTGCACTGTTTGGTATTGCTGTGCAGACAAGAATAATCGGGTAGCAGTTGCTGACAGTGGAAGAAAATGTGTTATGTCTCCATCATCAGGATGGATCTTTGATTACATCTATATCACATGACATGATTCGTGATTTCACGTATATGGCTATAAGCAGCAAAGCATATGATCTTTAATCATTTCGAGGATAGGAAATTTATTTGTGGATTTATTTGTGGATTTAATGGGTAATGAAGTGTTTAATATCAGCACTTCCATCGACGGAAACCAGTGAATCCCAGCGGTGTGAAGAGGCGACGATGCTGGGGACATCTATGTTTCTGTTCATTGCGGTACATATGGAAATAGTGAGATACATCATTATGATGCACAGGAGTACACATCGGCCGTGTAGCTCATGGATTGTATAATCCTTTAGGCATGACATTTAGTCCTACTGCAGGTGACCTTGTGATTGCTGAAATACACTCCGTCAAGATCTTTCATCGAGTATGAGTACTGTGACCTGGGGTCCAATCGATAAACTTGTGAAATTCAGCTGCTTGTTAATTTACAGTCAGACTGGTACACGGCCAACACTTAAACTTGAAAGTTATATTTAAAACAAATCATCTGTACAGATGTCAACATTTGGTGGTATAGATATATGTTTAATGGAAATACATTAAACCCAGTTTTTGCTATCATTAATTTTAAGATCTGAACAACATCTCAACAAAATCAACATTGAGCAGATTAGCATACCGGCTCATCTTTTATATCCCGTCTTCTAAATTTATGAACGACACTAATATGACACTTTGTAAACTGCATCTCCAATGTTACAAAGTCCTCATACCTTCATGAATAAGAATTACTTGACGGAACTTAAACCACAAACGTCATCACGCACGGCAGAATATTGCCAAGACGACAGCAAAATCATGCCATTTTCAGTTATGCTATAATTTATCTTTTTGCTTTATATTGGAGACAATTTATCCTTCTTTATGGTGAATCATTCATTTAAATCATTATATACACAGAACTGTCGATTTTCAATAAAACGTTGTCACTTAGGCCGGCTTTACTGTGTAATTTCATTTTTACGGAACATTTTTAATACTACACGATCCCTGAATAAACACAAGTCTGCATTCCCTGGACTGATTATTTTCGATTGAACGGTAAAATAAAGACAGAAGACTATCCCTGAATTGATGTTAAATCATGCCGATTGGTCATTGTTAACAGCTGTCGATTGGAGTTGAAACATTTTTAACCAATCAGATTTAGTGTTAGAAAATGTGTTGAAACCTATGATAAAACCAGCGTAAGATACGATCAATGCCTTGCTCAATGGGACCTTAATGGTCATCCAAGAAGCAACCGAATGTTTTATTAACGCATTTGTTACGTCTTGTTATTAATAACTTTCTCCTGTTTGGATTACTCAATATTCAAACTAAAAGGCTCAACCGTCTTTAACATATTGCAGCACGTATCATCACCCGAAAAGGTCCACTGAACACATCACATCTATTCTCACACAGTTTAACTGGCTTTCTGTCGAGCAAACGATCATTTTTAAAATTCTTCTTCTCACCTTTCGATTCATCATTTACCCAGCGCCTCCAAATCTCACCAAGCTTCTCAACCAAAACGGGAATGTATGCGTTCCAAAAACAAACTCACTCTCTCTGAATAATCTACCAGCAGATCATGGGGAGATCTTTTCGTCACACCATCTCAATGTAATATTAAATTACCACTCACATCCAAAACTTGTACTTCTCTCACATCATTCAAGACCCACCTCCCACTTTAATTGCTCTGATGTGACTGTGCCTTGAGCATATATTTGTAGTGGATTTTGGAGTAATATACGGTAGGTCTCCATTAGCATTGCATCGAATACTTAGGAACCACCTTTTCTGTGTACAAATTCAGTGATTAAGTAAGTAAGACTAATTGCAGTGACACCATGTGAAATTCTCTATTGAGTAGTAATTAGTTCTGAAAAGAACAGGAGGAACTGAAGAGTTGTAACCTCCAGTTCTTTTCAGAACTAATAGAGAATTTCACATAGTATAACCGCAAATAGTCTTACTTATTATACTTATCCTCTTCACCATGCAAAGAGACAAGTTTTACCTAAATTCAGTGATTACCGAATAAGCTTGAATCGGATCATTGAACATTGGCCTTTTGGATCGACGCTGTGTATATAGACAATGCAACAGCCGATGTTTACATTAAATGGAATTAGTCATTGGTCATTACCAGATTATCAAATGTTTTATCTAAACAATTTATTAGTGTAAAGCTTGTACACGTTTCAATCATCCCAAGGAATTTATTTTCAGGGGAAGATATCTTCCCCACGTTCGGTGATTATTCGCGCGACCACCCCTCCCCTTTTCTAGGGGATTTTGAAGATGTTCAAGTATTTTTAGTACTGGCGTTGAAGTCAGTCGGCATTTTGCCTTCCACACAAAAGTATTACCTCACCTATATTATAATTTCATACAATTTCAACGAAGTAACATTTAATATAATTACATAGTAATGTTTTACCTAACACGTGTTTAGTATTTTATTCTATAGTGCATCTACAACAGGGTAGGATTTTACACAACCTGTGTAATTAAAATTGTACGCGACGCTGTACATGAAGAACACTGTTCTTGAAGTCACGAACTTTATGGCATAAATAGGCATCCGTAGATGATCCGCGATGGCAGCCGCTGTTACCATGAACCATGAACTTCTCATTGTGCGACGAAAATAGCATTTTGGTTTTTCCGCACTGAGAAACACCTATTTTGTATCAACCGTTAACTACATGACAGACCTGCTACACGTCGCGTTTGCGTTAATTATACCTTGCCTTTTACAGTTTCTGTCAAGTATATGTACTGTATGTATCCAGTAGTGGGTGAAACTTACTGGACACGAGATACATAGGACACTTCGAGAATATTTCATATTGGTAGGTATAATACATTGAATATAAACCATCGTGCTTTAAACATAACTTTGCACCCACCGTGATAGTAATGATTATAGAAGGAAAAAGTGTAACACTGTACAAAGTAGGCGTACTTTATTTTAGTAGAATTAGTTTCATATATTTGATATGTCTTCCAGTGACAGATAGACCCGACGGGAGGAGGTGGACGCACGCTCCTCAAAGTTTGATAGCTTCATTAAGGGCATAAAACCTGGGAGCGAGATTAGACGAGCCCTTGCATGGAATGCTTTGCACGGTATGAGGAAAGTGTGGAAATCGGGGCTGAGAGATGACCTGAAACGACGGCTTTTTGTAGCAACAGATTTTTAACCAATCAGATCTAGAGTTAGAAAATGCGTTGAAACCTATGATAAAACCAGCGTAAGGTGCTAAATGGAAACTTAATGGTCAATGTACAGCAATTTGCTTTATTAAGTTCTGTTTTGGTTTATTAAGTTCAAAAAAAGGGCCCAAGAAATTCAAAGGTTCCCTCACGTCAGACTTATCCGGAAATATGTCATCCAAGAAGCAACCGAATGTTTTATTAACGCATTTGTTACGTCTTAACTTTCTCCTGTTTGGATTACTCAATATTCAAACTAAAAGGCTCAACCGTCTTTAACATATTGCAGCACGTATCACCACCCGAAAAGGTCCACTGAACACATCACATCTATTCTCACACAGTTTCACTGGCTTTCTGTCGAGCAAACGATCATTTTTAAAATTCTTCTTCTCACCTTTCGATCCATCATTTACCCAGCTCTCCAAGCTTCTCAACCAAAACGGGAATGTATGCGTTCCAAAAACAAACTCACTATCTCACTGAATAATCTACCAGCAGATCACGGGGAGAATTTTTTTTGTCAGCTGCACCATCTCAATGTAATATTAAATTACCACTCACATCCAAAACTTGTACTTCTCTCACATCATTCAAGACCCACCTCCCACTCTTTTTAATTGCTCTGATGTGACTGAGTGCCTTGAGCATATATTTTGAGTGGATTTTTGAGTAATATACCGTAGGTATATAGGGGCCACCTTTTCCGTGTACAAATTCAGTGATTAAGTAATTAAGACTGATTGCGGTGACACCATGTGAAATTCTCTATTGAGTAGTAATTAGTTCTGAAGAGTTGTAACCTCCAGTTCTTTTCAGAACTAATTACTACTCAATAGAGAATTTCACATGGTGTCACCGCAAATAGTCTTACTTACTTATCCTCTTCACCATGCAAAGAGACAAGTTTTACCTAAATTCAGTGATTACCGAATAAGCTAGAATCGGACCGGATTATCTCAATATCAATGATAATGTACCATTGAACATTGACCTTTTCGATCGATGCTGTGTATACACCACATGCATGATTGAATTTCAACCATTTCAGTACGAGCTGTGTAGAACATGTCATTCTGTCATTTGCTTTTTGAATTTCTAAAATTCATACAATAATTGTTGAGATATTCCAAAAAAATATTGGGGGGAAGTTAGAAGTTGTGATGGGTGTATAGACAATGTAACAGCCGATGTTTACATTAAAGGGAATCATTATTACATTGGTCATTACCAGATTATCAAATAAACGATTTTTTTATCTAAACAATTTATTGATGTAAAGCTTGTACACGTTTCAATCATCCCAAGGAATTATTTCCTTTAAAGTGATAGCTTTCATCTTGTCAAATGTCAAATCCGCCATTTTGTTTGTAAAACAAACTTAAAAACATTATTTCGTTGTTTTCTCACAAACGTGCACACGGTTTGTGGTAAAACATTTTATAGTTTTATGATATATAATATCTCAAATTTAGACATCGTATCTTTGTTACCCATATGATATGAAATATGAATCTAAGAGATAATGACCTAAGACATAGTTATAATTACAACATTAAACAATTTGCATTATTACCTAGTTATTATTATTATTTAATGTTATGTTAATTATTATGTTAATTATTATTTAATGTTATAATAATTTGAAACAAAACATTTTAATTAATATAATACATTTCTTTCCTTGGTGACGATTGGTGACTAATGTATACTGAATTAGTCGGCAGATAGACCACCGAATCAAACAGGCTGGTATTTTTGTTTTTGTTTTGCCCTATGTAATTTATTTTCAGGGGAAGATATCCTCCCCACATTCGGTGATTATTCGTGCGACCACCCCTCCCCTTTTCTAGGGGATTTTGAAGATGTTGAAGTATTTTTAGTACTAGCGTTGAAGTCAGTCAGCATTTTGACTTCCACACAAAAGTATTACCTCACGAGTAGACTCCTATATCACAATTCATACAATTTAATTCAACGAAGTAACATTTAATATAACTACTTAGTAATGTTTTACCTTACACGTGTTTAGTATTTTATTCTAAAAAGTAAAATGCATCTACAACAGGGTAGGATTTTACACAACCTGTGTAATTAAAATTGTACGCGACGCTGTACAAGAAGAACACTGTTTTTGAAGTCACGAACTTTATGGCATAATAGACATCCGTAGATAATCCGCGACGGCAGCCACTGTTACCATGAACTTCTCATTGTGCGACGAAAATAGCATTTGGGTGTTTCTGTTCTGATAAACACCTATTTTGTATCAACCGTTAACTACATGACAGACCTGCTACACGTCGCGTTTGCGTTAATTATACCTTGCCTCTTACAGTTTCTGTCAAGTATGTACTGTAGGCCTATGTATCCAGTAGTGGGTGAAACTTACTGGACACGAGAAACTTTGAAGACATTTCGAGAATAATTCATATTGGTAGGTATAATAGATTGAATATAAACCATCTTGCTTTAAACATAACTTTGCACCCACCGTGATGATTATAGAAGGAAAAAGTTTAACACTGTACAAAGTAGGAGTACTTAGAATTAGTTTCATATAATGTCTTCCAGTGACAGATAGACCCGACGGGAGGAGGTGGACGCACGGTCCTCAAAGTTTGATAGCCTGCATTAAGGGCATAAAACCTGGGAGCGAGAGTTGGTAAAATGATGTAGTATTTACTGTTTTCTTTCAAATAAATAACTAAGTAATACATAATGGCAATTATAACATCCATTCCTATCTAATTATATACAATAAGGGTTGGCCTAGCGTGTCTGAGGTGGGATGCAATGTTCCGCTTGACCCCATGACATTTTTGGAATTATCCTTCAGGGTCCACTTGGTCCAATTCAACAATAATGAGAGTGAACATTGTTATTTTTGTTAGCTTACTTCGCAAGGATATCCCTGGAAAGCTTGATCAACAAAATGGCGGATAACAGCAGTTTTCGGGTATAACTGTTTGATTGACAAGCCAAATAGGTGTAATACAAGTGTAATACAAGATGTGAATTATTTCGTTCCGTACGGTTTCCCTCATTCATCACTTATCTCACTGATGCACAACATATGAGTTACCATAACAGCTACATACTTTGATGGATAAGTTATGATGATCTGGTGGAAAATATGAGTTGACTTGAACGATAGGTGTGTTTTATAGTACGCTTGAAGTTTGCAATGTATTCGTGGGGATAATCGGCAACGAACTCATGTATGCACACGTGTGGATTTTGTCAGCGCATCTTAACCACAGGAATATTTTATTTTTAAATATTTCGAAAGCATCATTTTTCACACTTTTGCTACTAACCCCATAGCAAACCTAGCTTCAAATGGAGTTTACGTATTGAACAAATCATGAAGTTCACATCAAAGCACCGAGCATAATGAAGACACACCACAGCATAATGTACATAATACGCGACGTTGTACCAATAGGTTACAACAAATCCATGAACTTGATGGCACCAACAGGCATCCGTAGATGATCCGCGAGGGCATCCATTGATTATTATGAACCATGACCCCAATGAATCGCGGAAATAGAATTTAGGTTTTCCAAGTGTATGCAACACAGGATTACTATACACATGACATCTGAATACATACAAACAGTTGTTGCGTTCCCGTTAAATGTACCTTGCCGTTTAGTTACCGTGTCTTGTTGTCAATTATAGACATATCACTACAGGTGGATTCGAGTTAGAAAACTGTTGTGGATACTTAGAGAACGGTAAGTTTGATACATAAGACTTAAGAGAGAAAAGGAGTAATGACATTAGTCATGGGCGTCGATCTCTACTTCGAATGGGGGCGGGGGGGGGGGGGAATTCAGGCAGTGTCGGATCTGGGATTTCACAAAAATGGAGTCACACCCTGGGGTGCACAGCATCACCCTGCTTTTGGGGGTCAAACAAGTTGCGAGTTGATAAAAATTATTGCAGTAGAAAATAATAATAAACAATATTTGATGATGATGATTTTTTTAATCCAGCTCGAACCGAGCTTCAGGGGCTCAGGGTGCGCTTGTTCTCTTTATTACAAGCAAAACTGTGACGTCATTAAGATGACCTGTATAGGTTTGTTTTTTACTGCGATGTTGGTAATTCTGTACAAAAAAAACCAAAGATTGTGACCCCCCAGAAACTAAAAAGGGTTAATTTGTGAGAAATTACTGGTTAAAACGGGCTTTACAACATGAACATCTAGTAAAACCATATTTATCCCAGTAATTTGTATTTCAGTTGGGTCTTTCCACACGAATGGGTACATATGATAACTATTGGAGTGACATGGGAGGGTCAAATAAAGGCAACTATTTTGTCCCAATCTATTCCTGAACATTCCTTAGCATTTAATGATTGTGCATACCAAATAAAATACAAAATATTATTGGTACTTAAGGAATTGTAGGATCATCTTTCTTTAAGACATTATGTTTGTAAGATGGACAGACATTTTGTTTTAATATTGTTTTAATATACGTGATAATAGAATTAAATACTGAAATGCTTTTTCATTTACATGTGGAGTGTCGTGGCCGAGCGGTCTAGCTTACCGGACTCAAGTTCTGGTGTTAGCAGCAGAATGTGGGTTCGAATCCCGACCGTGACACTTAAATGGGTACCTGTGAGGGCAGAGTTGGTTGATTAGCCCTATATGCGCTGTAATGGCAGCAATTGAGCTGTATACTCCCCAGGGAGCTGAGATGGTTTCAGGAATGATTTATGAGCCTTATGAACAGGGGTAATGATATAATGCGCCTTGAGCACCACTTAGTTGGTGGATACGTGCGCTATATAAGTCCACACATTATTATTATTATTATTATTACATCCCTAACCCCCTTTGAATTGTTATGAGCCAAAACTAAGACATCTTCTGGGTATTTTAGAAATTAGCATATGAAATATACCACGTATGTAATGTGGACAGACAATTTATGACAAATTTTGAAAATGATCCCCTGTTATTTTGTTTAATTGTCTGGATTTTTTTTCAGGTAACAATCCTAAGGGGTATTCCCCTTAGGATTGTAAATAAATCTCTTTTATTAGTATTTCTAGTAAATTTCTGGTTAAATGTCCGTCCACGTTACAAACATAACATCTTAAAGAAGACCCCTTGTAATTACTTAATTAAGTTGTCTTAATATGTGAAAAGCACAATCTCCAAGGCACTTTGGAATGTACACAGAAAAAAATATGACAAAGTACTTCATTTTATTATTTTAACGACCCATGTTTTTCTAAAATGTCACACTTTTGGACCCATTGGTGTGGACAGACCCTACTACATAGTGAGACAATTGAATTCCATAAAGATGTGTTTTTAGATTTGGGCTTAAATACAGTTGTAAAACAGGTTCATTTCAATGAATGGTTGGGTTTTAGAGCTTATGTACAACCATGTTAAGTAAAGATTTTTTTCTTTCTAATAACTCTTTAACGTTCTTATATTTGTATAACAGGTCAGTGGTTATTAAGTGACATGGCTGAAGCTGCACCCCTATCTGAGCAGACGTGCAAGATTAGTCATATACACATTGAATGCCCAATCTGCTGCACTCGTTTTACCGATCCAAAAATTCTGGATTGTCTTCACTGCTTCTGCCTAAATTGCATTGAAGAACTTGTTGAAAAACAGGATCCGAAGACAGATAATATTGTTTGCCCAGTTTGCAGGCAGGAAACAACAGTTCCAGATAAAGGTTTGTCAAGTCTAGCAAACTGCTTTTTCTTGAGTTCTCTTGTCGATGAGGTCAACAGACAGGAGCAGTGCCAAGGAGATACAGCATTGCCCACAACGACTTGTGAAGGATGTGTCGAAGGATTGGAAGCCATCTCACAGTGTCTAGAATGCAACGCAAAATTCTGTCACGCATGCCTAGAAGCACATGGGCGATTACAATTTACCAAAACTCATCGAATTGTCACAGCATGCGAAGCCCCGTCAAAAGATAGCTCTCCAAAAGTTACAAGAAAAACTGAATCTCAAACATGCAGGAAGCACACAAACCAGGAATTGTGTTTTTATTGTGACACGTGTCAGGTGCTGGCCTGCGGAAAATGTGTCGCGTTTGATCACCGGACAGCAGAACACGAGTTAAGTGAAATCGCTGATTGTGTTCAATCATACCGTAAAGACGTTGAAGAGATTTGCCAAAAGTTTGAAGAAAGCAAAACACAATTTAAAGCCGTCACTAACTCGGTAGAGCATTCAAGAAACAGATTGCGTTTGATGGTGGCCCGAGCTTGTCGTAATATTTCAGCCAAGGAGGAAGAGGAGATTGCTAAAATCAAAAATAAATATCGACTCCTTCAAGATAAAGTCAAACAGATGGGTCAAGAAAGAGGTGCTGTATATGAGAAAGTACTTAACAACAACCGTGACAAGATGAACCGAGCAGAGCAAATCATAGCTTCAGTCAATGACTTAATGCAACAAGCTGACGATTTCGAGCTATTGGACCTCAAGCCAAAGGTTATGCATAACTTAGAATTCCACAAGGATCTTCAGTTTGAATCGGCGCAGCATAGCCAGTCATTCGTCGGGTTCAAATGCCATGATGTCGTTCATGATGCAGATCTCGGTGAAATACTAGGTGAAGAAAATTGGCAGCTGAAGACAGAGTTTGGCAAGGACGGAAAGGGTGACGGAGAGTTCCAGTTCGCAAACGACGTTGCTTGTTTCAGCAATGGAGACATTGTCGTAGTAGATACAACTAGCGATCGATTATCAACATTCACCTCAACTGGATGTTATAAAACTACAGGCGTTCAAAGTGAGACAGATGAAGGAACACTGGAAACACCGTGGTCTGTTGCAGTGACCAGTGATGACATGCTTCTGGTTACTGATGGACAGAATGTGAAGGTATATGACAATGACCTGAAATTGATTAGTCAGTTCAGACCCTCACAAGATGACGCAGAGGGATACTCAAAGAGTGTGCTGAATGGTATTGCTGTGGACAATAAGAATCGTGTAGCAGTGGTTGACAGTGGAAGAAAGCTTATATCTCTCCATAACCTGGATGGATCGATGACTTCAACTATATCCAATGAAATGATTGCTGAATCATGTCGTCTGGCCATTAGTAACAATGAGCGGCGTCTGATCTTTACCAACTACGAGGGCAGGAGGGTTCTGTGTGTGGATTTTATGGGTAACGAGTTGTTCAATATTAGCCTTTCCATCGACGGTAAACCTATGAAACCCTACGGTGTATGCTGCGACGATGCTGGGGATATCTACATTTCTGTTCATCACAATAAACGTGGTGAGACGGAGGTACACTGTTATGACCCAGATGGGGTACATATCGGCCGTGTAGCTCATAGATTGTACAATTCATCAGGCATTATGTCTACTCCTGCCGGTGACCTTGTGGTTGCTGATAAGCACTCCGTCAAGATATTTCACCGGGG
>CM055829.1:9759680-9861023 GCA_029582265.1 Zoroaster sp. YZ-2022 | reverse complement strand
CCCTTTTTGCCCCCAAAACCCCGAACCCTTCCTAACTCCCTAGGCCCATTTGCTTACACAACCTGAATCCTCCTCACCTCCTTAGCCCCATTTTGCTTACACATAACCCATCTCTAGAAAGTTGGCGTCGACACTGCAGCCATTACAAGGAACGATAATCAAACGACGTTAAAAGAACGATTCTATTGGGTTAAATTGTACCAAGGCTGGAATACGCACGCTTATTTAAACCAATCGATGGCTGCTCATTAGCAGCTGCTCTTCTTTCTCCTTACTCGTTATCGCTGCAGGACCGCCCTTTAACTCCCTAGGCCCATTTTGCTTACACATAAACCCTGAATCCTTTCCCCCTAACTCCCTTTAGCCCATTTGCTTACACATAACCTGAATCCTTCCTAACTCCCTAGGCCCATTTGCTTACACATAACCTGAATCCTTCCTAACTCCCTAGGCCCATTTGCTTACACATAGAGAGGAACATACCAAACTCCCTAGGCCCATTTGCTTACACATATCCTGAGTCCTTCCTAACTCCCTAGGCCCATTTGCTTACACATAACCTGAATCCTTCCTAACTCCCTAGGGCCCATTTGCTTACACATGACCTGAATCCTTCCTAACTCCCTAGGCCCATTTGCTTACACATAACCTGAATCCTTCCTAACTCCTAGGCCCATTTGCTTACACATAACCTGAATCCTTCCTAACTCCCTAGGGCCTATTTGCTTACACATAACCTGAATCCTTCCTAACTCCCTAGGCCCATTTGCTTACACATAACCTGAATCGCTTCCTAACTCCCTAGGGCCCATTTGCTTACACATAACCTGAATCCTTCCTAACTCCTCGCCCATTTGCTTACACATAACCTGAATCCTTCCTAACTCCCTAGGCCCATTTGCTTACACATGACCTGAATCCTTCCTAACTCCCTAGGCCCATTTGCTTACACATAACCTGAATCCTTCCTAACTCCCTAGGCCCATTTGCTTACATAACCTGAATCCTTCCTAACTCCCTAGGCCCATTTGCTTACACTGACCTGAATCCTTCCTAACTCCCTAGGCCCATTTGCTTACACATGACCTGAATCCTCCCTACCTCCTAGGCCCATTTGCTTACATAACCTGAATCCTCCCTAACTCCTGGGCCCATTTGCTTACACATAACCTGAATCCTTTCCCTAACTCCCTAGGCCCATTTGCTTACACATAACCTGAATCCTTCCCTAACTCCTTAGGCCCATTTGCTTACACATAACCTGAATCCTCCTAAAGGGGTCCACTGCAGCGATTATAACAAGGCGACGTTAAAGCGCATTCTATTGGTTAAGTGTAGCGGAATACGCGCACGCTTATTTAACCAATCGATGGCGTTCATTAGCAGCGTTCTCTTTCTCCTTACTCGTTATCGCTGCAGTGTGACCGGCCCTTAACTCCCTAGGCCCATTTGCTTACACATAACCTGAATCCTTCCTAACTCCCTAGGCCCATTTGCTTACACATAACCTGAATCCTTCCTAACTCCCTAGGCCCATTTGCTTACACATAACCTGAATCCTTCCTAACTCCCTAGGCCCATTTGCTTACACATGACCTGAATCCTTCCTAACTCCCTAGGCCCATTTGCTTACACATAACCTGAATCCTTCCTAACTCCTCGGCCCATTTGCTTACACATAACCTGAATCCTTCCTAACTCCCTAGGCCCATTTGCTTACACATGACCTGAATCCTTCCTAACTCCCTAGGCCCATTTGCTTACACATGACCTGAATCCTTCCTAACTCCCTAGGCCCATTTGCTTACACATGACCTGAATCCTTCCTAACTCCCTAGGCCCATTTGCTTACACATGACCTGAATCCTTCCTAACTCCCAGGGCCCATTTGCTTACACATAACCTGAATCCTTCCTAACTCCCTAGGCCCATTTGCTTACACATAACCTGAATCCTTCCTAACTCCCTAGGCCCATTTGCTTACACATAACCTGAATCCTTCCTAACTCCCTAGGCCCATTTGCTTACACATAACCTGAATCCTTCCTAACTCCCTAGGCCCATTTGCTTACACATAACCTGAATCCTTCCTAACTCCCTAGGCCCATTTGCTTACACATAACCTGAATCCTTCCTAACTCCCTAGGCCCATTTGCTTACACATAACCTGAATCCTTCCTAACCCCTCGGCCCATTTGCTTACACATAACCTGAATCCTTCCTAACTCCCTAGGCCCATTTGCTTACACATAACCTGAATCCTTCCTAACTCCCTAGGCCCATTTGCTTACACATAACCTGAATCCTTCCTAACTCCCTAGGCCCATTTGCTTACACATAACCCTGAATCCTTCCTAACTCCCAAGGCCCATTTGCTTACACATAACCTGAATCCTTCCCTAACTCCCTAGGCCCATTTTGCTTACACATAACCTGAATCCTTCCTAACTCCCTAGGCCCATTTGCTTACATAACCTGAATCCTTCCTAACTCCCTAGGCCCATTTGCTTACACATAACCTGAATCCTTCCTAACTCCCCTAGGCCCATTTGCTTACACATAACCTGAATCCTTCCTAACTCCCTAGGCCCATTTGCTTACACATAACCTGAATCCTTCCTAACTCCCTAGGCCCATTTGCTTACACATAACCTGAATCCTTCCTAACTCCCTAGGCCCATTTGCTTACACATAACCTGAATCCTTCCTAACTCCCTAGGCCCATTTGCTTACACATAACCTGAATCCTTCCTAACTCCCTAGGCCCATTTGCTTACACATAACCTGAATCCTTCCTAACTCCCTAGGCCCATTTGCTTACACATAACCTGAATCCTTCCTAACTCCCTAGGCCCATTTGCTTACACATAACCTGAATCCTTCCTAACTCCCTAGGCCCATTTGCTTACACATAACCTGAATCCTTCCTAACTCCCTAGGCCCATTTGCTTACACATAACCTGAATCCTTCCTAAACTCCTAGGCCCATTTGCTTACACATAACCTGAATCCTTCCTAACTCCCTAGATTTGCTTACACATAACCTGAATCCTTCCTAACTCCCTAGGCCCATTTGCTTACACATAACCTGAATCCTTCCTAACTCCTAGGCCCATTTGCTTACACATAACCTGAATCCTTCCTAACTCCCTAGGCCCATTTGCTTACACATAACCTGAATCCTTCCTAACTCCTAGGCCCATTTGCTTACACATAACCTGAATCCTTCCTAACTCCCTAGGCCCATTTGCTTACACATAACCTGAATCCTTCCTAACTCCCTAGGCCCATTTGCTTACACATAACCTGAATCCTTCCTAACTCCTAGAGGCCCATTTGCTTACACATAACCTGAATCCTTCCTAACTCCCTAGGCCCATTTGCTTACACATAACCTGAATCCTTCCTAACTCCCCTAGGCCCATTTGCTTACACATAACCTGAATCCTTCCTAACTCCCTAGGCCCATTTGCTTACACATAACCTGAATCCTTCCGCTTACATAACCTGAATCCTTCCGACCTGGCCCATTTGCTTACACATAACCTGAATCCTTCCTAACTCCCTAGGCCCATTTGCTTACACATAACCTGAATCCTTCCTAACTCCCTAGGCCCATTTGCTTACACATAACCTGAATCCTCCTAACTCCTAGGCCCATTTGCTTACACATAACCTGAATCCTTCCCTAACTCCCTAGGCCCATTTGCTTACACATAACCTGAATCCTCCCTAACTCCTAGGCCCATTTGCTTACACATAAATCCTCCCTAACTCCCTAGGCCCATTTGCTTACACATAACCTGAATCGTTCCTAACTCCCTAGGCCCATTTGCTTACACATAACCTGAATCCTCCCTAACTCCCTAGGCCCATTTGCTTACACATAACCTGAATCCTTCCTAACTCCCGGTTACTCGTAAACAATTTTATAAAGACACGTAAATACTTCCGAATGTATAAAATAACCAATACAAATACAATTTTCTCTTGTTTTATTAGAGTCACAATAAATGTGGACTTATTTTAATAATTTTCCCACCTCTATATTAAAAATGCCTTGTAGCATTCCCATTTCCCAAACACATACAAAAATAATTCATGTGTCCTACACTCGCACTAATCCAGTAACTGTGAGCAATAGGCACAAATATCAACTTGTGATACTGGCATGATGGCAAATTAACTCAAAACAAACTAGAATCATCAAACTAAAGCCGACAAGCCTGTGAAAGGCCGTCAACAAACTTCTAAACCTGTTACCTGAGTTTTCTCCAGACATTTGTGTAACTTAAATGTTCAATCGGAATTTTAAAAAGTAATTTTCGGGTAATTGGAACCGAAAAATGGAACCGGGTAATGACAGTTTCGGTCGGGTATCCGGGTACCCGGCACATATAGAGTAGTAGATAGAGTAGTGCTTCTGTTAATCCACTAGCCTAAGGGCTAGTGGAAATTTCGAACCCTGTCAGAGCTGCCAACTCTTCCGGATTCTGCGGAAGACTTCCGTATTTGACCGTATTTTGGCACCAAAAGGAGAGGCCTCCTTGCATATATTTTAATTAAGTAAATTACCGTCAAATACGGAAGTCTTCCGCAGAATCCGGAAGAGTTGGCAGCTCTGCCCTGTAAGTGTATGAAATATATATTTGAAATGATATGAATTAACCCTCCTACTATTGCTGCACTTTAGTGGGAAGTTGCTATAGAGGTCAAAACTAGTCAACTGTCTGCTTTGACTGTTGACCCAAATGTGCACACAGGGGCATTTTTGACAACCCTGAACAATACCAGACAATGCTTTTAACAGTCAGAAATGGTCGACTCATTTTGACCTGTAAATGTACTTACTACGCGTAAGGTTTGACAGTGTTTGACTTTTAAGTGTACTAGATATACCTTGGCAAGTATATCAACATTTGGACTGATTTTGATCGTTGCAATCATACAGGAGGGTTAACAGAGTGCTTCTTTGCACCGTTACCTCATCACTTACTTTCTTTCTTGTAGAAGCTGATTTTGATTTGTAAATTCATCCTGCTCACTTTCAAGTCTCTCGCATCGTAGCTTGTGATCTTGCACTACAATAAATTTTTATATCAAATGCCCATTTTAACTTAAAGGACTATGAAAAGTGTAGATACATTTTTTAGCAAATATCTATACTTCTGTACAGTTTAAACAAAATGGGAAGTCTATCTTGGATGTAAAGTGAAGATTGTTATAATAATAATAATAATGTGGACTTAAATAGTGCACGTATCCACCAAGCTGGTGCTCAAGGTGCATTATATTATTACCCCTGCTCATCAGGCTCATAAATCATTCCTGAAACCATCTCAGCTCCCTGGGGAGTATACAGCTCAATTGCTGCCATTACAGCGCATATAGGGCTAATCAAACACAACAACCAACTCTGCCCTCACACAGGTACCCATTTACCCCTGGGTGGAGAGAAGCAATTATGGTAAAGTGTCTTGCTCAAGGACACAAGCACCATGGTCGCGGTTGGGATTCGAACCCACATTCTGACGACTCAGCCATCAGAACACAAATCCGATGCACTAAACCGCTCGACCATGGCACTCCATGTTTAAATATATTTAAAAAAAACAGTATATGCTTTCATCAAACGTGATGACAAATTAAAGGGACAATAGTGTCACGATCAACAAGGCATGGAGTGTTGATTTTAGATTAACTCCAATCACTGTGTGCATTTTAAACTAGGCCACCGATTCCATGCCCTGTTGAATGTCTGCTCTGATCTTGATGATATAGCCCCTTTAACCCTCCTACACATGGAGGCCTCTCCCAACCACTAAATTCTGTTCTTTAGCAACCTTTAGTACATACATGTACATGTACAAGCCTGCTGTCCTTTCCAAGTAATCTTACAAAATCAACTGTGCCACCCAAGGCCACTGTAAATGTTTTAACATATTAGTATGGCCTGCAATGTATCGATGGAAGACCACTTTTCCCTGCAATCTCAGTGGTGTGACAGTGCACAGAAGGGTAACCATAGGAGGCCACTGGCAACAGCTAATGGCTTGGAGTGGCCTGAATGGGTTGTTTCAAAAATTGCACTGATTGTAGGAGGGTTAAAATACATACCCTTTGCATCAATGCTCTCCCTGTTTTTGGTACAGCGCTTGCAATCAGCTGTCAGCATTGTTTCCTGTTGTTCCAATTCATACTTCAGAATGCCAAGACGTAGCTTCAAAGACTCCATCTCTGAACGCTGCACATATCAATAAAAACATAAAAGCCGGAACTTTACCTGGAGCAGCGATTCTCCTGTTCTAAATTCAGACTAACTTTACTAACTAAATTAACTAACTTTACAATTGATTTTTCTGAAAGATGCATTGCCTGTGGATTTGACTTTTCTCATTGGAAAATTTTTGTTTTCCTGAAAATAAAACAGTTTAAAATAAAATATTTTATAATACACGATTCTTATAAAGCGCACATACAGTATCCTAGCAACTAGATCAGGGGGCTGTACATATTACCCCTGCTCATCAGGCTCATAAATCATTCCTGAAACCGTCTCAGCTCCCTGGGGAGTATACAGCTCAATTGCTGCCATTTCGGCACATATAGGGCTAATCAAACACAACAACCAACTCTACCCTCACAAGTACCCACTTACCCCTGGGTGGAGAGAAGCAATTATGGTAAAGTGTCTTGCTCAAGGACACAAGCACCATGGTCACAGCCAGAATTCGAACCCACATTCTGACGACTCAGCCATCAGAACACAAAACCGATGCACAAGACCGCTCGACCATGGCACTCCATTTTACAAATATATTAAACAAATGCCTATAGGAATTTCTGTGGTGATATCAGGCCTCAATCTTAACCATGGCCACCGCGGCCATTGCTGTGGTGCCCCTCCGATTTGGCCATATTGCCCCTTTGGTTGGCCTTGAAATTTTGATGCAACCAAAGGCCAAAGTGGCCATGCCCTCTCAATCTTTAAGGTCGAGGCCTGTGCTATGTGATTTTCATTTTGCAACTATAACATATATCGTTGTGTGCCCGGAAGCAGGAAGACAGATTATGTTAAGTGTGCGCTTGCGCTCTTTTACCGGGCACGCGACGATATAATAATTGTGGACTGGCCTGTATATAATATGATGCTT
This sequence comes from Zoroaster sp. YZ-2022, assembly GCA_029582265.1. Taxonomy (NCBI): domain Eukaryota; kingdom Metazoa; phylum Echinodermata; class Asteroidea; order Forcipulatida; family Zoroasteridae; genus Zoroaster; species Zoroaster sp. YZ-2022. The sequence goes on along the minus strand of CM055829.1, from coordinate 9,853,869 downwards.
GAAGGAATAAGGAATATTATCACTGTTAATGCATTGGCAATTGGTCTTTCCTGGCCGTTAATACACCCCCACGTGATTAGGTTTCATCTAATCAGATTGTCTTAACTGTCTTAGGCATTGATTATGTCTTACATGTTCATGTATGTACCATGGTCGAGCAGTTAAGTGCATCGGATTTGTGTTCTGATGGCTGAGTCGTCAGAATGTGGGTTCGAATCCCAACCGCGACCATGGTGCTTGTGTCCTTGAGCAAGACACTTTACCATAATTGCTTCTCTCCACCCAGGGGTAAATGGGTACCTGTGAGGGCAGAGTTGGTTGTTGTGTTTGATTAGCACTATATGCGCTGTAATGGCAGCAATTGAGCTGTATACTCCCCAGGGAGCTGAGATGGTTTCAGGAATGATTTATGAGCCTGATGATCAGGGGTAATATAATGCGCCTTGAGCACCAGTTTGGTGGATACGTGCGCTATATAAGTCCACATTATTATTATTATTATTATTATTATTATGTACACTCTTATTCACATCAAATTATTATGATTATATTTAACGTGTGAACAAATAATATTCCCTATAGATTCATTCAGGTATCCAAGTACTTCTTCTAAATTTCTGTACCAGGTTTGACAAATACATGCACATCCTAACAAGTAACATCCTAAGAGTAAGCATTTAGTTGAGTTGTGTACACATGACTACAAGCTCTGCATCCAATGGGTTCCCTTTTGTAGAATCACTTCTTATATTAACCCTCCTACTATAGAGCTCTGCACTTTAGTGGGAAGTTGCTATAGAGGTCAAAACCAGTCAACTGCCTGTTTTGACTGTTGACCCAAATGTGCACACAGGGGCATTTTTGACTGGTTTTTACTGTCATTTTGACCACCCTGAACAATACTAGACGATGCTTTTTACCAGTCAAAAACGGTTGACTCATTTTGACCTGTAAATGTACTTACTACACGTAAGGTTCGACAGAGTTTGACTTTTAAGTACACTAGATATACACTCACTGGCCAAAAGTATTGCAACAGGAATTTGTACGAGACATTGCCTAGACGGATGGTCGCAATTATCAGGTCACGTGGTTACCCTTGGATGATCATGCTCCGCAAAAAACTCGAACTGTTAAACTACAATCTGAATCCCCCTGGTTCAATGATGATATCCGTGCTGCAAGGAAAATCCGCCGTCAACTTGAGCGAAGATGGCGTGACAATGGGAAACTTGGAGTACATCGGCAAGAATACTGTAACCAACGTGATATTGTGAAGAACATGATTAACCAGGCAAAAATAACTCACTACTCATCTCTTGTGGAAGATAGCTCTGGTGATCAGAAAACTCTTTAACATTGTTGAAAAGCTGCTTCATAAACCCAAAGCTCCAGTGCTTCCATCTACACACTCCGATCAGGACCTCGCAAATGCTTTTTCAAACTTTTTGTCACAAAAATTGAGAATATCCGTCGTTCTTTTCCTCAGTACCTGCCCTTCTATCACAAACACCATCACGCAAGGGATCCACAATGTAGACTGTCCATGTTTGAGCCTACTAGTGTTACGGAGATCAAGAAACTCATCATGAAATCGCCATCAAAATCCTGTGAACTTGATCCAGTGCCAACTTCGCTTAATAAAACAAAATATTGATGTGTTTGCTAAGTATATCACAATTATTGTAAACAGATCTCTTTCTTCCGGTTGTTTCCTAATAGCCAGAAGGTTGCTCATGTTAAACCACTCCTAAAGAAACCCAATTTGGACAAGGAAGTTTTCAAAATTACCGACCAGTAGCGAATTTAAAGTACCTTGGAAAAACAATCGAGCGAGTTGTTTCATCACGGATCTCTGACCATGTTCGTGCTAATAACCTGTCGGACACATTTCAGTCAGCCTACAAACCATTTCATGGAACGGAAACTGCTCTTCTTCGCATCAACAATGACATTTTATCTGCCATGGATGAGGGGAAAATCACTGCATTAGTTTTGTTAGACTTAAGCGCCGCTTTTGACACTGTCGATCATAAAATCCTTCTCTCCCGCCTTCAATATCATCTTGGAATACATGACACAGCCCTGGATTGGTGTAAGTCCTACCTTTTAAATAGGCCTCAGCATGTTTGTATTGGTAACGCTATCTCCGAGCCTGTTACTCTTGACTATTCTGTACCCCAAGGCTCTGTACTCGGCCCACAGTGGTTTACTGTTTATACCTTTCCAGTTCGTGATATCATTTTGAAGTATAATTTAAATTACCATGTTTACGCTGATGACACGCAGCTTTACATTACTTTTAAATCTTCTCAAGAACCTGCTGATTCCTGCATTAAAACACTGGAGAAATGTATTCAAGAGATTCGAAGTTGGATGAGACAAAACTTCCTGAAATTGAACGATGAAAAATCAGAATTTGTTCTATTTGGATCACGCCAGCAATTGTCTAAAGTTTCTCTTCCATTTATTACAAAAATTTTTGGTGACTCGCAGATAACCCCCTCATTACATGCACGTAATTTGGGTGTTATATTTGACTCGACAATGACCTTAAAACCACATATCTCCAACATTGTTCGCATATCATCATTTCATATCAGAAATATAAGCCGAATTAGGAAATACTTGAATAAAAGTGCTGCTGAACAAATTATACATCGTTTGTCACATCACGGCTCGATAACGGGAATGCTCTCCTTTACGGTCTTCCGCAGAATCAAATATCTCGTCTTCAGCACATACAAAACACAGCAGCTCGTGTTGTGACTTTGTCCAAAAGTCATGCCATATCACGCCAATCTTGAAAAGAACTGCACTGGCTTCCTGTTTCACAGAGAATTGTTTTTAAACTTATGCTAATTGTCCACAAATCTTTTAATAACATTGCTCCAATTTATATTTCTGAACTACTTAAAGTCTACACTCCATCACTCAATTTGCGCTCCAGCAACATGTCACTCCTCAAGGAACCAACTTCAAAACGGAACTGGGGTGATAGGTCGTTTTCTGTCGCAGCTCCGAGACTCTGGAATCATCTTCCAACTAATCTCAAATCTTGTCATAGTATAACCAGATTCAAGTCGATGCTTAAAACTCATCTTATGTCACAACTCTTCAAAGATGATGTATATTTGTAATTGCCTTGTAGGTACATGTATCTCGGTACATAATTTGTTTTCCCTATGCTATCATTGTATATTGTTTGTATTAATGTTTTTTCTTTGTTTCCGCGCCTTGAGCGCCCAGCAGGGTGGATATGTGCGCGCTAAAAAATCTTTATTATTATTATTATTATTACCCGACTTTGTTTCCGAGCAAGAACAGTAAAAAAGAACATTGACTTCAAAACACAGGCACTTTCAAGAAGTCTTAAGTAGTGTAAATAAAATAAAATAAATTATTGTAACACAGTTCTCCAAACTGAACTTTGGTGTGAATTTCAATGTTGCAATACTTATGGCCAGTGAGTGTACATTGGCAAGTATATCAACATTTTGACTGATATTGACCCTTGTAGTAGTAGGAGAGTTAATATAATTATTATTAATTTGCTGAAATGTATCATTGATGTTTATTTGTGATTCTGTGGAGAAACAAGCTAAACTAATGAACTGTTGGCTTACCAGAAGTGTTTTTTCCTTCGCTAAATTCAGCTTCTCGACGATGGAGCTTCTAACTTTACTGACGGATGCTTCAGTCTGCCTTATTGCACGTTGAGTGGTGTGTAACCTGCATGAAAGACAAACAATCTCAACATTATTCCCTTATTGCATGAATATTACACTATTGGTAATCTCAAACATAATTGATCACAGATTTACTGGAATCTTAGTGAGGAAGCATGGTTTATCAGTAAACATTTACTACTGAAATAAATTTATTGAGTATTACATGTATTAACCCTCCTGCACTTTAGTGGGAAGTTGCTCTAGGCGGCGGCGGCGGCGGCGGCGGCGGCGGCGGCGGCGGCGGCGGCGGCGGCGGCGGCGGCGGCGGCGGCGGCGACGGCGGCGGCGGCGGCGGCGGCGGCGACGGCGGCGGCGGCGGCGACGGCGACGGCGACGGCGACGGCGGCGGCGGCGGCGACGGCGACGGCGGCGGCGGCGACGACGGCGACGGCGACGACGACGACGACGACGACGACGACGACGACGACGGCGGCGGCGGCGGCGGCGGCGGCGGACGGCGGCGGACGGCGACGGCGACGACGACGGCAACTGACGGCGACGGCGACGGCGGCGGCAACGGCGACGACGACGACAACAACAACAACAACAACAATAAATTTTGTGAGGGCGCTGTTCAGCTGCTGCCATCGTTTATTTTTCTGGATTTGTTTTTGTATCATGTTTTCGTTTTTTTACTAACGAGGTTGTCTCTTTTAATTAATCTGCTTGTTGGAATATGGAACTGTGAGTACCTAACAATGTTTCAATATAATATACAGCTGAAACTTCGAGCAGGATTCGTTTAAATAAGACTGGTTTTGCTCAACATTTTGCTATGTGCTGTTGCCGATTCTGTGTGTGCTTATGTGCATGGGTGGATGTGTATTGCCGACACTAACTTAAACGTGTGTTGCAGTGAACATCTTTTGTTCTACATTTCAGCATTTGTCAACATGCCTGACACTATATATAAAATGAAGTACTGTAGAGAAGAACTACTTAATATCCGGTATAATGGTTCTACATCGAAACTTCCTAAATCTTTGCATCAATCTATATATGATTTGGGAATCCACAAATGCAGTCACCGGGGACGTCGTGCAGGGTCTCATATTCATCGGAAAATAGCTGTTATTGATCATCGACAAAGAAATAATGTAGCTGTCAGTAACCTCCATTCTGCCGACAGACCCCAACAAGTTCTTGTAAAATTTAGAACAGCCCCTCATCAACAACGTTATCAGCTACTTACTTTTTATCTTTGTAACGCCCGTTGTCAGAAACAAGATTGCAGAATTCACGGATCTTGTATGCGAACGCAAACCGGACTTGCTGGTTCTTACCGAGACCTGGCTAGGATGTAATGATTGCGCAGTGAGAACTCAGATATGTCCTCCTGGATACAAGTTTGCTGATCATGGACGAGATAATCGTCGTGGTGGTGGGACTGGTCTTCTTTATCGAGACTCAATTAATGCTGTCAAAGGTGATGCAGCTGAGCTGTGTTCCTTTGAATACTCAGAATGGAAAATTAACTCTGGATCTCAGCGGATTCGCCTGTTCATCATCTATAGACCTCCATATTCGGATGCCCACCCTGTTACAACTTGTGCGTTCCTTTCTGAGTTTGCTGTTTTCTTGGAATCCGTAACTCTATGTATGGAACCTTTATTGATTGTTGGTGACTTTAACGTACATGTCAACTGCGATAATGACCTTGACGCCTTAAAACTTCTAGGACTATTTGAAAGTACAGGACTGGAACAACATGTTAAAGTCCCCACTCACATAAGTGGCAACACCCTTGATCTAATGATAACTCGTCATAGTGACAATATTATAAACTGCGTGCCTCAAGCCGATTTATTATTTTCTGACCACATGCCTGTGTTTTGTTCTCTGAATATGGATAAACCTTCCTTTACTAAGTCACGTATATCCTACAGAAAGCTGAAATCTATAGATATTGAATGCTTACAAGAGGAACTGTCTAATACACATCTCTGTGAAAACTTTGAAATGCTGGGACTTCATGATCTTGTTAAGTGTTAATGATGAAACTTTAGCTTCGACACTGGATCGTCACGCCCCTTTAATTACGAAAACTGTTATCAAAAGACCAACTGTTCCCTGGTTTACGGATGAGGTTAAAATCGCTAAGCGCCAACGGAGGAAGGCAGAGAAGAAATGGCGGAGAACGAAATCGCAAAGTGACTTCGTAGCCTATAAAGCTAAAAAGAACCAAGCAACTTTCCTCATTAACAACGCGCGCCATCAGTTTTATACAGACTTTATATCTGAGAACAGTGATGATCAAGGGAAACTTTTTAGAGCTGCTAAATCTCTTCTTACACCCAAATCAGAAATTACATTTCCTGATTATCGTGATCCTACTGCTCTTGTTAATGATATTGGACAGTTTTTTGTACAGAAGATTGAGCGCTTACGTTCTGAGCTTGACTCTGTAAGTCCTTCCGAGGACTCTATTACTGTATCCTGTGCCATGCCCAATACCAACATTGTCTTCTTTAATGAGCTAGACGAAGAGAGTGTTAGGGAACTGATTTCTAAGTCAAGCAAAAAATCATGCTACCTGGACCCTATGCCAACCTCTCTAGTCGTAGAATGTTTGGATGTTCTTCTCCCTATTATTACGAGAATGGTCAATTTGTCACTTAAATCTGGCACTTTTCCTGAATCATGGAAACAAGCTGATGTTCGTCCACGGCTTAAGAAGACTGGATCGGAAGTTGCTTTTACTAATCTACGTCCAATTAGTAACTTGACGTATGCCTCTAAGCTTACAGAGAGGGCTGTGTTCAACCAGACCCATGAACACTGTATGGTAAATAAACTCTATCCTAAAGAACAATCTTCATATCGCAAGCTCCACAGTACTGAAACGGCCCTTCTTCGTGTCAAGAATGATATACTCATGAACATGAACAAACAGCATGTTACATTGCTACATGTAGTTCTGTTAGATCTTAGCTCTGCGTTTGACACAGTGGACCATACAATTCTTCTTAATCGTCTTCGTTCCAGTTTTGGTATCACTGGACGAGCTCATGAGTGGTTCAGGTCGTATCTGATCAATCGTTCACAGTTTGTATCACTAAATGGAGCAACATCAAAGAAGTATAATATACAGTATGGTGTGCCACAAGGGTCATGTCTTGGCCCTCTGCTCTTCATACTATATGCAAGCAGATTATTCAACATACTTGAAGGTCACCTTCCCAACACTCATGCCTATGCAGATGACACACAACTTTACATAGCATTTAAACCTGACGACACTACCAACCAAACTACTGCTGTCACAGCGATGCAAAACGCCATAGATGACATCAAGAAATGGATGTTCACTGACAAACTCAAATTAAACGATGCGAAATCAGAATTTATAATCATCGGTACCAGGCAACAGCTTGCTAAAGTCAGTGTGGAGACTCTTCGTGTGGGCAACGCTCAACTAACACCACTAAGTGAAATCACGAATTTAGGATGCTGGTTTGACTCCCAACTGAGTTTAAATTCACACATAAATAAAGTATGTAAAGCTGCATTTTATCATATACATAACATCAGAAGAATTAGGAAATTTTTAAATCAAGAGAGCGCAAGGACTTTAGTAAATGCTCTAATAACTAGTCGACTGGATTATTGCAATAGCTTGCTTTATGGGTTGCCAATGACCCAGCTACAAAAGCTGCAAAGGGTACAGAATACAGCTGCTAGACTTATTTGTAATATTTCCCGCTTTGATCATATCACACCAGTGTTAGCAGATTTACATTGGTTACCAGTTAAATTTCGAATTGATTTCAAAATTTTATTAATAACATACAAAGCCATACATGGCCTGGCACCTGAATACATATTGGACCTTATTTCTGTTAGACATCCATCGCACTATAATCTACGATCTAATGATGAATTGTTGTTACAGCCACCCAGAGTCAAGGACACTTGTTACATTGGGCGACCGCACTTTTGAATCTGCGGCACCCAAGCTATTGAATGAACTGCCACGAGAACTCCGTAAAGCTGAGTCTGTCAATATTTTTAAGAAATTACTTAAGACACACCTTTTTAAAATAGCTTATTATCATTAATTTATGTAATTGTAATCATATTATTATAGCATATTCAGAGCATTTTAGAATAACAATTTTAAAACAATAAATCAACTTTTTAATCTAACATTTTATATGCTTGTTTTTAGATATCTTATATTTATGTAATTTTTGTTATAATTTTTTGTGATGCGCATGTGAACATATATGTATGAATCATGCGCAATATAAGCAATAAATTATTATTATTATTAATAATAATGTGGACTTATATAGCGCACGTATCCACCAAACTGGTGCTCAAGGTGCATTATATTATTACCCCTGCTCATCAGGCTCATAAATCATTCCTGAAACCGTCTCAGCTCCCTGGGGAGTATACAGCTCAATTGCTGCCATTACAGCGCATATAGGGCTAATCAAACACAACAACCAACTCTGCCCTCACAGGTACCCATTTACCCCTGGGTGGAGAGAAGCAATTATGGTAAAGTGTCTTGCTCAAGGACACAAGCACCATGGTCGCGGTTGGGATTCGAACCCACATTCTGACGACTCGGCTATCAGAACACAAATCCGATGCACTAAACCGCTCGACCATGGCAAAACCAGTCAACTGCCTGTTTTGACTGTTGACCCAAATGTGCACACAGGGGCATTTTTGACTGTCATTTTGACCACCCTCAACAATACCAGACAATGCTTTTTACCAGTCAAAAATGGTCAATTCATTTTGACCTGTAAATGTACTTACTACACGTAAGGTTTGAACAGTGTTGGACTTTTAAGTGCACTAGATATACCAACATTTATATCAACATTTTGACTGTTTTTTACCCTTGTAGTAGTAGAAGGGTTAAGCTTCTGACAACTTTTTGGTGAAATATATAATTTCAAAGTATTTGTTTTCCTTTCTAAAAGGAAATTATCAATATTCAAATGAAAACAAAAATATCAGGAAATTGCCCGTAAAACCCAGGCGAAACATTTTCAAGAATATCACTTCTTTGCTCTTGCAGTACACGGCGATCTTACCTTCCCAAGGAGAATGTTTTGTATGATAGAATGGCGGCACTCTGCTCCACTTCGATGGAAGTTTGAAACTGGCTGTCGATCCCGGTTGAGTCCTGCAACAGCAAAATCATATAAACCAGATTGGTGTAAGGGCACCAAGGTCTTTTTCTAAAACATAAACATGAAACCAGGGATGTAATTTTAAAAAAGTACACAAAATCCTGAAAAATAGGTAGCGGGCCCGAGTCTCCCTTTGGTCTAAAGGACAAAGGAGAATTTGGAAGATTTACAGACTTGATATATTTACAAGTTTATATTTAGATGGCTGCAATGCATTATGGATAATCCCAAAATGATCCCCCATCTGAATATTAATAATAATAATAATAATAATAATGTGTGGACTTATATAGCGCACGTATCCACCAACTGAGTGGTGCTCAAGGCGCATATAAGGCTCTGCTCATAAGGCTCATAAATCATTCCTGAAACCATCTCAGCTCCCTGGGGAGTATACAGCTCAATTGCTGCCATTACAGCGCATATAGAGCTAATCAACCAACTCTGCCCTCACAGGTACCCATTTAACCCCTGGGTGGAGAGAAGCAATTATGGTTAAGTGTCTTGCTCAAGGACACAAGTGTCACGGCTGGGATTCGAACCCACACTCAGTGAGTCATAACCTTTATTTTGATACCTTACTCTCTTCAATTGGCAAAAGATAAACAAATTATTAATAATTTCCACACTTGACCTTGATTGTTTACAGTATCAAATTACAATAATAAAACAAGATGGTTTAAATAATAATAAAGAAAAGATCGATAGTATGGTATCCTCTGTATTATAATAGTCAATTTGTTACCATTTACAGTACATGTATTTGTACACCACCGGAGGCATGTTTTCAACAAAAATTAAAACAGGTATCCGGGTATCTGAAGTTTCCTGATTTCGGGTATCCGGTTCCAAAAATATCCGAAAACGCACAGCCCTAGTAACAAGATGGTTTAAATAAACTATATATGTCTGATGTAACTGGTACTTGGGAATTGACGGTTAATACTTGGACTCGATCATCATGCATTTGAGTACTCGTCTACAAGAACAAACAAATTAGCAAGACTTGCTTGATCCATGACACATACAGTATAAACCAATGTCATATATTTACACAATAATTACACATACAATAATTATGTCCAGAATGTATAAAGCAATACTGACTGCATAATTTCGACAAACATTTGAGACATGGGGGGGGGGGGGGGCGAATCAAGGGTCTTGAAAAAGCTGCCCCAACTATATTTTGTGAGATTAAATCATTCAGATCCAACATTTGGCTTCCTAGATTGTGTAAACTTCAACTTGGACTTAGACTTGACCTTTATGAATCATGACACATGTTCAGGTGAACTTTGACTTGAATACAAGTCTGCCACTAGATGTAGTATATTTAGCAGTTGTACATAATATTTACCAGCAGGTTATCCGATGCACCGTAATAGCCTTCAAACATGCCGAAAATGACAGAGTTCGGCTGGTAACGCATTCCGTCCTTGTGAATCTGGACACACAAAGCAAAGAGAAACACATTATCACACGGTCTGTCCAATGTACATTGAGAACATTCCGACTGGCCCCACAGATCAAAGATATTGACAATTTAGGCAGACAGGTATTTCTACATTAACCCTAACCCCCTAAGTATTCTGGCTAGGAACCTTCCTGAATCCTCCAAAATCCATCAACGCAATTTTGGAAACATGCCGTTATCTTCAAAATGCACCATACATGTGCATTTTCGTTGATCTTTCATATTCAGCACTTATGGCCTGTACTTCTTGCCAGGTAGTAATTTTGCCCCATTTGAAGAGGTGAAAGTACCAGTTTCCAACAGTGCTGAATTTTTCCCCAAAAGTGTCCCTTGGAGGATTTTGCAAGATTTGGGGTAGTTAGCGTTAATGGGGCAGTATCGTCACTATCAACAGGGCATGGAATCAAAGTGCTACTTTTTAAAGATTAAATCAGTGACTGCCATACTAACTCACATGATAAGGCCAACAAAAAAAGTTTCCAGTTTCTGGTCATAGGTCGGCTTCAAAATCGGTGCAGTGACACTTTTTTTGGTGATCTTTTTTGATTGACACAGGGAAATACGTGATACATGTATACGCAGGGACCAAATTTCCCATACACACACAAAGTATGGTGGCTAAGAGAGGCCTTACAAATCGAGCAAACTTTCATACCCCTATGTGAAAAAGTCGTTTAACCAGTTGATGTCGGGAATATTTTTTTTTTTCCGGTCCCCCGTGCGGGTTTATTTTCAGTGAAAAATCTGAAAAAATTTCTAGCCATTAATAATTTTTTTTGTCAATGAAACTAAGTTCGGACAACCAAATAAACACCTTTACTCATGACATTTCGAGAATTAAATGGCTAGTTTTTAATTACGGTTGTGTTTGTTCAGCACAATTAGACCGTTGGCAAGCTCCGATGCAACGGCCTATTAGCGACCAGCGCCCGGTCCAAAAGACGGCATACCTGGAGAGAGATCGAATGCCTCGTAAATAATGGATATAAATCCGTCTTTACAAATGCTTGGCTGGTACGTCAAAGGAACAGGTCTTGGATGAAGGGATTAGGCAAAAATCAACAAAAAGAGTGAACTCGTTCAGTATTTGCTGTGCATTTTGTCCGGGGCCACCGAACCGTGACCCCATGGACTCCGAGAAACGATTGCGTGTATACACGTCACGACGGCACGCCACGTGTGGCGTGTTGACAAGTCTCCGGTGACACACAAAAATCGAATGCGTGTTTAGACGCTCTCCGATCCGCTGTACAAAAAAAAATTGCGTGTATACACGGCATCCGAAGCGAACTGGTTAAAACACAGCATGGCAGGATTCTAATTGATCCAGCAATTTTGGCTGCAATTGACATAACAAAAAACAAAACAAAAATTAAAAATGCGCAGGTCTGAGGCGACGCGCATAGAGACCAGACACCGGAGACTTTTTTGGGGGCCTTATGCTACTGCATAAATGAGCCAATCATTTTCAGTCACTGTGTTCATCTTAAACTATGACACCGATTCCATGCCCTGTTGAAAGTATGCTTTGATCGTGACGATACTGTCCCTTTAACCCTCCTACACATTGAGGCCACTGAAAACCACTAAATGTCCAATGTGTTGTACACACATTGTTTGTGCATATAAGCCACACTGACCCTTTGAAGTAATCTCCAATGTACATACATGCATACAAAGACACATGTATACCACAATTGACCTTATTTTCAGCAGGTTATACTGTAAACAAACTCCCAATAATAAATCACCATCAGTCACTGAGACCAATAAACCATACCAAGCCTCCATCATCCATTGGGATTTTCAGCAGTTATTTTGTAAACACAGACTCTCCATAGTAACCTACCACCAGCCACTGAGTCTGAAACAAAGTAATATGCCCTGCAATATGTCAATCACAAACCACTAAAACCAACAGACATATGAGGCATTATGTTACTATGCAGTATAGCTATGAGCAATGGCTTGGAGTGGCCTGAATGGGTTGTTTAAAAAATGTCACAGATTGTAGGATGGTTAAATGGATAATATAGCATTGTAATGTTGGCAAAACTGCTTCTTTTTTTAATCAAGTTATACATCAATCTATACATATCATGGTACCTGGTGCTATATAGGACTGTAGCCGGCCTGTCATCATCGGGCATTGTCATCAGTCGAGAGGTTAAGACCAAGGGTGTGATTTGACATAAGTAGGAAATCCTGATAATTGGGTAGCAGGCCCGGGTCTCCATTTTATCTAGCCCCGGAACCTCCTGGTTGTTTCATTATGGAGGATTTACACACATCCCCACAAACACGAAACTATAGAGGTTTGGACACAATACAGGCTACTTCTCTTCTTTCAAGAACATTTTGAGGCAAAGAGAGATTTGTAAAAAATCCTGAAATCAGGAAAAATCAGGAAAAATCACAAGCCTGTAAGACGTACATGTATGACATCATATCCTGCACAAGTCGCCTGTGGATTTTTTTCCCACAGACACTCAGAAAGCACCGAGTATACAGAGCTTCCTACATTGTCAGTGTAGGGGAAAAAAATCAAATCAACTGTGAAAGGTTTTCAAATCTTAAATTAACCCTCCTACTGATAGACCATTGGAAACCATTCAAAATTTCCACTTTCAAAAATGCCCATTGGTTTTGTACACACATGGTGATACCATGAACAGTGTTGGTAGCAAGCTTTACTACCATTCAAATCCATTCAAATGTTTTTGAATGGTCGGTACACTACACCTTGGTGTGTTTCCATAGCCGAATGGTTTCAAATGGTGAATAATGTACTACATACACAGTGGCTTATCATTCAAATGGTTCTGAATGGTGGATACACTACACCTTGGTGTGTTCACATAGCCGAATGGTTTCAAATGACGCATCAACTTGTATGAAAAAGTTACCAAAAGTAGGAGGGTTAAGTTGTGTAGTACTATACTGTACCCTTAACAAAAACTCAGAAAAAACACCTGTACCCTCATCAGTCATATCACTAACCTGTGCTCCTAAGTAGCATAGACCTCTGAGGTTAACAAGCCACTCAATGACGAGACTACACTCTGAGTTCTGGCCTCCCCACACCCTCACCAGGATAGCTGGTTAAGTGATTTAAGGAATGACACCCTAATACTAGAAGATATACATATAATTAGAAATAGCCAGCTCGGGGGGTTCATCATACAGAAATTCCTTTCAGTTTTTCTTGCTGCATTCGGAATACTGAAATCTAATAAATGAAATTTCACAATGGTAAATTTTTGCTGCATTTATTCAAGTCTTTACTTTCAATAGCGAAAATAACAAAACGATTCTGAATAAACAAAGTTTTTTTTTTTTTAAAACATGAATCTCATCTACAATTTCTGGTAAAAAGCAAGCCCATTGAAAGAACCAAACAGTGTACAATGCATACCATCGCATATTCTCACACTTAGTTTAAGAATGATGACAACATTGTGCCAATTTGGAGAAAGTGTCACATGTTATTGTGGACATACATGTATGCTTTCCAAAGCAAAAATATATCCATGAAACACATCAATCCAAGTGGAATCACACTCGCTGATCAGCGCGTTTTAATCTCCAAAGGAATCAAACAAAATGCAAGTAAATCTTCAAGAATATGACCTATTACTTGTACTGGATAACAATCATATTGTGTTTCCCCCGTTCATGACTTAATATTGCACATAATGCATGTACACACCCGCTTCCTACCAAGCATTGTACACTGACCATCTGCACTTCATCATTCGTGAACATGGAAACATTAATAACCCTCCTACACATGGAGGCCACTCCGAACCACAAAATTCTGTTCTTTAGCAACCTTCCGTACATACATGTACATGTACAAGCCTGCTGTCCTTTCCAAGTAATCTTACAAAATCAACTGTGTGCCACCCAAGGCCACTGTAAATGTTTGAACATATTAGTATGGCCTACAATGTATCGATGGGAGACCACTTTACCCTGCAATCTCAGTGGTGTGACAGTGCACAGAAGGGTAACCATAGGAGGCCACTGCCAACAGCTAATGGCTTGGAGTGGCCTGAATGGGTTGTTTCAAAAATTGCACTGATTGTAGGAGGGTTAAGGCGATTAGAATGCAGTTTTACTGCAGGGAAGAACACTTCAAAAGGATACTGGACTGGGAGGCGTCCATGTCAGGGCAGGACATCTGTAGATCAAAACTCCTCCATGTTGGATTCTGCACGGATATAAACAACATCAAAGTGATCAACAATCTAATCAGCGGAGGGCAAATGTTGTTAACAAGCAATGTGCTTTAACCCCTTGAGTACGGTATTATTGTTACCGAGTGAAGGTGGTTGCGGCCAACCAAGAAACATCTGTTGGGCCGGGGAGCGCCGGGTCAAACCCGGCCGTGGACATGTGCACAACTCCACTGTTCAGCCAAGCGTATAGACCGAACAATAAGCGGGCAAGCTTACACTCCATTTCAAGAACAATATGGTTCACCAAACTATCAGCCTGAAGATTTCTATTCAAGGCGAATTCTCAGCAAATGCAGCTGGAAAATCAATTAATTCACCGGCCACGGCTATAGCCGTCAACCGTACGCAAGGGGTTAAATTCATGAATAAAGAAATCAGAGTTTGTTGAGTCTTTACCACAGGATGTAAGCTTGGGCAATATTAATTTTTTTCATCCACGATAGATCGGCAAACATATATCGCGATTTTCAATAGTATCACAATTTCTTTTTTTTCATTCACGCATGATTGCTTTAGAGCCGATAACCACAGGTATGTACCCCTCTACAAGTGTCACAATAAATAGCAAATTCGTTTGCATAGTGTGTATGTACTTCTGTTTGTGACGTTCGAAAGCTGAAAAGACTGTCGTAATTTTGTTTCCATGGAATTTCTGACTTGACTCACAATGGCAATTTCTTTTTTATCACAATATTTTTTTTTTAACCACGATTTGCCATTATCTCAATAACTTGAAAAGGTTCTCGATATCGTAATCGAATAAAAAAGTTATCGCGATATTTGATATTATCGTGTTATCGCCCAAGCTTAGCAGGATAAAGACCATGGGTCAGCCGTTGTTCCCAGCAATTGAATATTACCAAAGAAATGTTTCATTTGGGAATGTTCCTTAACTTAAATAGCGTGCGACAGCTTTTCCAGCTATGAGCTACATAGTAACTGGGCAGCGAACTGTGTAAAATCAATACATGATCAATACTTACAAGGGAATTGTGAATCTTTTCACTTGTGTATACAGCTGTGAAAACAAAACAAATCAAGCCAGTTATTTCACCACATTCATTTAAGATCATTTAACCCTTCTATAGGTTTAACAATCAAAGACACTCAAAATTTGTATGTCACTCCCAACCCATTGACTTTGTGCAGTGCACTCAAATAAATGCAAGGACATGTGGCTCTGGTAGGAAGTCAAACCAAAACCACTTGACTGTAACTTATGCAGTACATACACAGCTCTGTGTGACTCTGCATATAACTTGTAAGACATATACAAGTGTGTTTGACTTTGCCACTAACTCCAGCACTCTTAGAGAAAAATACACATGTGTGAACAATTGGCAATGCAACCAAAAATACTCAAGTGACTGTCTGTGGGTGCGGTGCTTACTAGGCCAAATTTCAGCCTGGGCATAGGAGGGTTAATTTTGTTTTAGGCTGAGCCCTGTCGCTCTGTTAACCCTTTGACATACGCGACCGCCAAAAACACGTTAAAACAATAGAATTAATAGAATTAATCTGTGCATCAAAGAGTTAAGACTTACTTTCGCTGAAGGCCATATATGCAAAGTGAAGTACGTTTCCATCAATGTTTCCTTCTCTTTGTGCGTTGCATCAGGTACTACTTGAATGTTACGTGCTGATAAGCTACTCAGGTGACGAAGTCTCCTTTGTCAAAAAAAACAAGCCAAAAATTTCAAACTTGTAAACATTATACATTCACTTGAAATGTTCGCTAGCCTTGACCAAGGCGCCCCGGGTATGGGTTTCTTGGCATGTTTGGCAGAATTTTGCGTTGCATTCTAGACACTGTGAGATGGCTTCCAATCCTTCGTCACATCCTTCACAAGTCGTTGTGGGCAATGCTATATCTCCTTGGCACTGCTCCTGTCTGTTGACCTCATCGACAAGAGAACTCAAGAAAAAACAGAAGCAGTGATGACAATCCAGAATTTTCGGATCAGTAAAACGAGTGCAGCAGATTGGGCATTCAATGTGTATATGACTAATCTTGCACGTCTGCTCACATAGGGGTGCAGCTTCAGCCATGTCACTTAATAACCACTGACCTGTTATACAAATAAAAGAACGTTGAAGAGTTATTAGAAAGAAAACATTTTTTACTTAATATGGTTGTACATAAGCGCTAAAACCCAACCATTCATTGAAATGAACCTGTTTTACAACTAGATTTAAGCCCAAATCTAAAAACACATCTTTATGGAATTCACTTGTCTCACTATGTAGTAGGGTCTGTCCACACCAATGGGTCCAAAAGTGTGACATTTTAGAAAAAACATGGGTCGTTAAAATAATAATATGAAGTACTTTGTCATATTTTTTCTGTGTACATTCCAAAGTGCCTTGGGAATTGTGCTCTTCACATATTAAGACAACTTTTTCAGTAATTAAGTAATTACAAGGGGTCTTCTTTAAGATGATATGTTTGTAACGTGGACAGACATTTAACCAGAAATTGACTAGAAATACTAATAAAAGAGATTATTTACCCACATGTTGTCCAATTACAATGCTATTCCCCTTAGGATTGTACCTGAAAAAAATCAAGACAATTAAACAAAATAACAGGGGATCATTCTCAAAATTTGTCAGAAATTGTCTGTCCACATTACATACGTGGTATATTTCATATGCTAATTTCTAAAATACCCAGAAGATGGCTCATAACAATTCAAAAGGGGTTAGGGATGTAAATGAAAAAGCATTTCAGTATTTAATTCTATTATCACTTTCCTGTCAATCTTAAAACAAAATGTCTGTCCATCTTACAAACATAATGTCTTAAAGAAAGATGATCCTGCAATTTCTTAAGTACCAATAATATTTTCTTATTATTTGGTATGCACAATCATTAAATGCTAAGGAATGTTCAGGAATAGATTGGGACAAAATAGTTGGCTTTATTTGACCCTCCCATGTTACTCCAATAGTTATCATATGTACCCATTCGTGTGGAAAGCCCCAGTACTAAATAACTGAAATACAAATTACTTGGATAAATATGGTTTTACTCGATGTTAATTGTTGTAAAGCCCGTTTTAACCAGTAATTTCTGGCAAATTACCCCCTTTTTATTTCATTGGATCATGGTTTTTGTCTGGGAAGGGGGTCACAATCTTTGGGGCTTTTTGTGGTTTTTTTTGTGGGGTTATCTTAATGACGTCACAGTGTTGCTTGTAATAAAGAGAACAAGTGCACCCGGAGCCCCTGAAGCTTGATTCGAGCTGGATTTAAAAATAATAATAATAAAATATTGTTTATTATTATTTTTACTGCAAGAATTTTTATCAACTCGCAATTGTTTTGCCCCCAAAATGATGTCTAAAAGCAGGGTGATGCTGTATTGCTGTGCACCCTAGGGTGTGACTCCATTTTCCCGAAATCCCGGATCCGACACTGCCTGAATTTCCCCCCAACCCTTCCCCCTCCCCCTCCCCCAATTCGAAGTAGTGATAGACGCCCATGACTCAGTCATATCATTACTCCTTTTCTCTCTTATGTATCAAACTTACCATTCGGAATTCTTCTCTAATTATCCACAACAGTGTTCTAACACATATCCACCTGTGATAGGTCTATAATTGACAACAAGAAACGGTAACTAGAGGGCAAGGTATTATTAACGGGAACGAGACAAGTGTTTCTGTGTATTGATATGTTCTGTGTATAGTAATTCTGTGTGGTTCACACACTGGGAAAACCTAAAATGTATTTCCGTGGTTCAATGAGGTCATGGTTCATGATAATCAGTGGAAGTCATCGCGGATCATCTACGGATGCCTGTTGATGCCATAAAGTTCATGGATTTGTTATAGCCTGTTGCAGTGTTGGTACAACGTCGCGTATTTTGTACATTATGCTGTGATGTGTCTCATTATGCTGTGATGTGAACTTCGTGCTTTGTTCAATATTATATAAACTCCATTTAAAGCTAGAATTGCTCTGGGGTTGGTAGCAAAAGTGTGAAAAATTATGCTTTCGAAATAGTTTCGGTCAATGACAATGTTTTTAATGTGGTTAAGATGCGCTGACAAAATCCACACCTGTGCATATATGAATTCGTTGCCAATTACCACCACGAATACATTGCAAAATTCAAGCGTACTATAAAACACACCTATCGTTCAAGTCAACTCATATTTTCCACGAGATCATTATAACTTATCCATCCAAGTACGTAGCTGTCATGGTAACTCATATGTTGTGCATCAGTGAGTTAAGTGATGAATGAGGGAAACCGTACGAGACGAAATAATTCACATCTTGTATTACACTTGTATTACACCTACATGGCTTGTCAATCAAACAGTTACAGTACACCCGACAACTGCTGCTATCCTCCATTTTGTTGATCAAGCTTTCCAGGGTTATGTGGTCCTATAGTATCCACTTTTCGGGTGAACACAATCATTTTGTGGGCCAGTTTATCGTTAAACCCTACCAAAATGGAAATTGATGCTCTTGTAGTACCAGTACTTGTCTATCCGACACTGTGTATCCACATCAATCGAGCTTAGGGAAAATAATTTTGTTCTTTCATCACCGCTAGTCTGGTAACATTAGGAGAGGAAGTTGAACTTGAATGCACGCAAGGTTTTGTCTTGAGCCCAGACGTGTTGTGAATATGTTCACCTCGCGCTGGCTGAACCTGTACACTCTGCAGTGCAACTAAATTTCTCATAAATATACTGGTGCAAGACAACGTGTCCGATTGTTTCAGTGAGGGCGAGAACTTTCACCAAAATAATCTAGATTGATGTATTCAGATAAAATGCGAGACAAGAATATCGTTGCCACTGCAAATTTATTGCATTAATCCCACCAGTCATTGAGTTTTAAATTCGTAGTCTAGCGTCAGAAAGTTATTTTTCAAAGTTTCTCATGTACAGAAACGGCCGTCGAAGTAAAACATATATAATTACAAACAAGTATTCATTCAAAAGTATTTATTATTCCTTTTGCAAACATGTATCAGTTTGGATTTTGTGTTCGTGGGATATGAATTTTCTTCGAAATACAAGCTTTTGTATTATGACAGAACACATACATAGAGGAATGTTGAAGATGCGTAGCTTACGTTTAAAAATCGCTCAAAATCGGTGGAAACATTTACAAAGGTAATTTTAATTCGGTCCCTGTATGCCCCAGCTTTGGTAAATATATGGAACACCTTTACCAGTCCGTTATGAGGATGCTGCTGCTGAATTATTCATAAACCTCTAGCAAAATGAATAATTTATGTCTGCAAATTTATTTTAACCAATCACTGTAAGTAAAATGTTGGGCTCGTCTATATTTAAATAAGTGATACCATAGCTAATTACTTATCTAATGCATTATGTATTATGGTTTCTCTACCAAATCATTAGCGAAGAAAAACATAAGACCACATAACAGATTGGTAAAGGCTAGTTAAGTTTGGGATAATTATCGACATAACTACGTCATTGTAATCTAGATCATTGATGAATGTATGACTGAAGTGTCGTGTGTTAATAATAATAATAATTTATTAACTTATATTGCGCAAATTCCATAATGAGATGTTCAAATGCGCATTACAAATTTACAATTACAAATGTACAATACAAATAAAAATATTAAACAAATTACAATAAAAGCACATCACAACAATATCAATAGAATGCCATACAGAAAAAATGTGTTTTAAAGCAGGACGTCAACGGAATATATTACAGTGTTTTGATGCTGTTAGGCTTACAAGAAGTGTGTAATGATTACTTCTATATGATTAAAATTCAAATAAAGTAATTTCTTAATGTAAAAAAAAATTCATTTTGATCAGCATTTCACTATCTAGAAAAGTCGTGTTTCGCAAAAAGCCCGAACTCATGAATAATTCATATCGTAGTTGTGACGTACAATCAAGGACTGGCATTCGCTGCTTATGCCCCAGATAGTACGTCACACTTACGCTGGTTTACGTGGCCGCTGGTATTTCACCGTTCATTTCTATGGGCCTTTGCTGGGAACCATGAAAGCGCGCAGCCAACGGCGAGAAAAAACCACTCGCTCAGAAATCTAAGAAGGGGGGCTATTTTTTACAATCAAAATTAAACAAAATAACGGGGAATAAAACCATCGTACTGATAATGAAATAATAACTAAACACAACATAAACAAGACTCAGGAGACGATTTAGTGTACGAGCTCTCGTTGAAGTCCATCTTTAAGTAATTGTTTAAAAACAGTCAAACTAGTCGATTTCCGAATATTTAATGGTAAAGCATTCCATAATTTGGGTGCAGCAAACTCAAATGCCCTATCACCCAGCGTGATTTTAGTACGACACACCGGGTAACTAAGGAGCATGTCGTCCCTGGCACTTCTAAGATTGTATTGAGATGAAGATTTTTTTTTGATAAGTTGGCATAAATATAAGGGAGCAAGACCATTTAAAATCTTATAAGTTATTAACAAAATTTTAAAATCAATCCTGAACCTCACCGGAAGCCAGTGTAAGTCAATGAACAAGGGTGTAATATGACAGTATTTTAAAGCATTACAAACCAATCTAGCGCAAGAATTTTGAACACGTTGCAGTTGGTTAATTTGAATATCAGGCAATCCATAAAGGAGACTGTTACAATAATCCAATCGGCTGGAAATGAAAGAATGAATTAATGTTTTGGTACATTGCCTAGATAAGTACTTCCTGATACGTCTAATATTATGTAAGTAATAAAAAGCAGTAGCACAAGTTTTTGTAATATGAGTAGCCATTGTCATGTTTGCATCAAACCAGGCACCAAGATTCCTTACAATGGGGGTAGAGGAAACCCTGGACGAACCAACATTAATACCATCAATGTTAACCTTAGCCAATTGTTGACGAGTGCCTAAGATAATAAATTCAGTTTTACCATCGTTTAGCATTAACCCATTACCAAGCATCCATTTGCGCACAACATGTATACAGCCCTCCATTGCAGAAAGTGCCGACGCCTGACTTGATACAGCATTTGGATAAAACGAAAGATAAAGTTGCGTGTCATCAGCATAGCAATGAACATTTGGGAGTTGAGTTTCAATTACTTCAAACAAACTACTAGTATACAAAATGAACAACAAGGGACCTAAACACGAACCCTGGGGTACACCCCCGTCGAGGTCAAATTTCTGAGAGAATTTGCCATGAATGGAGACCTGCTGAGATCTGTTAAACAAATAAGATTTAAACCAAAGGAGAACATGCAGTCCCATCAATACCAAACTTAGAATGGAGTGTGTTCAGTAAAGTTTGATGATTTAAGGTATCAAAAGCTGAACTTAAATCAAGTAAAACTAATAACGTAACACATGCGTTTTTAACCTAAAGCAGTCTCGCTACTATGATACCTACGATAAGCCGATTGTGCAATCGGATATAAACCTTTCAGGGATAAATGTGACTGAAGTTGAAGTGCCACAGCCTTTTCCACCAGTTGAGAAATGAATTGCAGATTACTGACAGGCCTAACATTTTCAATCTGTAAATCAAGACCAGGCTTTTTTAACAAAGGTAAAACCACTGCTGATTTCCAGCATGTTGGAAAGTGACCCATACATAAGGATGAATTAACTAAACTAGTTATAACAGGCAAAAGTACGTCTAAGGAGCCAATAAGTAACCTCATAGGAATAGGGTCAAGGACACAACATTTCTTACTTGAGCCTAAAATGAGATTACGAACATCGTCTTCAGAAAGTTGACTAAAAACAGTTAATGTATCGGCATCATCAACTAATGAAGGTATGGGTAAGGGGGCAGCTAGCCG
This sequence comes from Zoroaster sp. YZ-2022, assembly GCA_029582265.1. Taxonomy (NCBI): domain Eukaryota; kingdom Metazoa; phylum Echinodermata; class Asteroidea; order Forcipulatida; family Zoroasteridae; genus Zoroaster; species Zoroaster sp. YZ-2022. The sequence goes on along the minus strand of CM055829.1, from coordinate 9,831,468 downwards.
AGGTAAGCAGATCTCATTGCGCAATCTTAACCTGATATTTGAAATTTTTATTAACCAAAAAATTACCCATCTCATTCGCAAGAGTCAAGTCGTCCGTGTGTGAAGGCAACAAGAAAGACTTGTCAAGCTTTAGCAGAGACCTGCTCACCCTAAACAATTTCCGCTGATCATGGCTGTTTTCGTTAATCAGGTTAGAATAATAATCCCGACGTGCCCTATTCATCAAGAAGATAACATTATTTCTATTCAACTTAAACAAGTCAAAATCGTGCTTAAGCCCAGTTGCTCTCCATCTGCGTTCAAATTTCCTACGCAACTTTTTTGCCGTTCTGATCTCATCGTTAAACCATGGAACACAAGGCCGAGCAATGATAAACATTTTTACAACAGGTGCATGACGATGAACAATGGAACTAAGGATATTATTATATGAAGCGGCAAAACGATCAACATCACCAGATTTACTCATGACTAAATCTCCATTACACAAATCAGATGAAAAAATGTCAGTTTTGAACATTTCCATATCAACAGAATTAATCTTTCTGTAAGAAACCTCTTTCACAGATAGATCGGGTTTGTTTAAATTTAGGTCAAGGTCATGATTTCAAGGTCATGATTTCAGTGCAAGTAAATAACATAAGCATGTTACTACCAAGAATTAAGACCGAGCTCAAAATGTAAACGGAATGGACATCAGTGGCTTGTATGTACGAAAGCTTAGTGAAGAACAACACTGTAAAAACAATTCTGTAAATTTACATCAAAAGTGATGGCAGCAGCATCGCCAGACACTTTGTTGTAAAAATACAGATGTTTTGTTTTTTAAAGATAACACCCCGATTTGCTTTTATAATTTACAAAAATCTGTAAAATAATTTTACATCCATAATGTTAAAAATACAGGCAATTTGTTATATGAAATCCAAGAAAAATTTAATTTTTACATTTAAAGTGTTGTGAAAATAAACAACATACTGTTTCTGTGAAATTTTCTCTGTAAAAATACAGAATTTTGTTTACAGTGAACGGAAATTTACTGGATGGGAGTGGCCTCCATGTGAAATAGGGTTGTCGTAACGGACGTAAACATTTGCAAAACTTATTCTGTCCTGTGCGGGTGTGCTTCTGCCAAAGCATGCCTACTTTCAAGGAACTCATTATACATGCATATCCTGATTTAAAGACAGGAGGTAAACTTCTAGAAGCAGTTATGCCAACATTACCAAACGTGTAAAGAGTTCTGCTAGAGGGCAACATTTGATAAATACGACAGAACAATTTCTGTTTTCCTGAAGATGAAAGCACTTAAACTTGGAATAATTTCTCATGATGATTGATTTTTTACCAATTTAACACCAATTATAGGGTTTGAGATAACACCTCGTTAATATGATAATCTTGAAATAACCAATGTCGTACCTACTCTTTCAGAGTTCGGTCAGTGACATCTCGGTCCTTGTAAAGGTGGATTTAGTTTTATGTTTATTATTGGCAAAACAAATGTCATTGTGTTCTATATCAGTTCTCATAGAACTTGAGTTTGTACAATCATGATGCTTAATAGTAAGAGAAAGAGAATACAAAGTTGGCAATTCACAAATAAGTTTAAGATTTACAATTGTGTAACTCCTGAACCTATTAAGTTGAAACCTAGCTTAAAATAATATTGTGGGATATGGGGTTTATTATTTGAATGTTTTTAAGGGATGGTGTGTAGTTGGTTCAAACAATTGATATTTAAGCACATTTGTGAATAATTTGTTACAATAATCTTTCACTTTCTATTAATAAATTGTATAACAATACATTATTGTCTAATATCATCAAATGTTAACATGCTTAAATGTATAACTGTTGATGTTCTCTAACAATCAAGAATTACTTGCTGTGTGAAATATGACATAGAGTAGACCGAAGCCCTGGAAACAAGGTACAAGATGGAGTTTCCAATGTAAAATTCTATTATTGGTCTATATTGTAATCGGTTTTCTGCGTCTGTCCTATGAACGTAAATACATACAATCTATTTAGAATGTTATAACTGGTAAGCGTTTCCTCACTAATATGTAGTCTTATCATGAAAAACCGGGCATTTGAAGTTGTTAATATTGTAAACTTGGTGACATGATGAGGAAGGGGTTAAGTGTCAAATAAGAGCCCATTTTAATAGATGATGTGTCACAAGACATGTTTTCATCTCAAGAGGGAATGTCAAACTGTGGTTCAGAACTAATTACTTCTCAATATAGAATTTCACATGGTGTCACCGCAATTAGTCTTACTTACTTAATTAATTACTGAATTTGCACACAGAAAAGGTTGCCCCTATGGAGACCTATGGTATATTACTCCAAAATCCACTACAATTATATGCTCAAGGCACACAGTCACATCAGAGCAATTAAAAAGAGTGGGAGGTGGGTCTTGAATGATGTGAGAGAAGTACAAGTTTTGGACGTGAGTGGTAATTTAATATTACATTGAGATGCTGCAGCTGACAAAAAATGTTCTCCCCGTGATCTGCTGGTAGATTATTCAGAGAGAGTGAGTTTGTTTTTGGAACGCATACATTCCCGTTTTGGTTGAGAAGCTTGGAGAGATTTGGAGGCGCTGGGTAAATGATGGATCGAAAGGTGAGAAGAAGAATTTAAAAAATGATCGTTTGCTCGACAGAAAGCCAGTGAAACTGTGTGAGAATAGATGTGATGTGTTCAGTGGACCTTTTCGGGTGGTGATACGTGCTGCAATATGTTAAAGACGGTTGAGCCTTTTAGTTTGAATATTGAGTAATCCAAACAGGAGAAAGTTATTAATAACAAGACGTAACAAATGCTTTAATAAAACATTCGGTTGCTTCTTGAATGACATATTTCCGGATAAGTCTGACGTGAGGGAGCCTTTGAATTTCTTTTTCGGAACATTAAGTTCCCATTTAGCAAGGCATTGATCTTATCTTACACTGGTTTTATCATAGGTTTCAACGCATTTTCTAACACTAGATCTGATTGGTTAAAAATGTTTCACCTCCAATCGACAGCTATTAACAATGACCAATCGGCATGAATTTTACATCAATTCAGGGATAATCTTCTGTCTTTATTTTACCCGTTCAATCGAAAATAATCAGTCCAGGGAATGCAGACTTGTGTTTATTCAGGGATCGTGTAGTATTCAAAATGTTCCGTAAAAATGAAATTACACAGTAGAGCTGGCCTAAGTGACAACGTTTTATTGAAAATCGACAGTCTGTATATAATGTTTTTTAAATGAATGTTACACCATAAAGAAGGATAAATTGTCTACAATATAAAGCAAAAACGAAAATTATAGCATAAGCAATTAAAAAGATAAGATTTAAAGAACACCGAAAATGGCATGATTTTGCTGTCGTCTTGGCAATATTCTGCCGTGTGTGACGTTTGCGGTTTAAGTTCCGTCAAGAAATTCATATGCATGGAGGTATGCGGACTTTGTGACATTGGAGATGTAGTTACTAAGTGTAATATTAGTGTCGTTCATAAATTTAGAAGACGGGGATATAAAAGATGAGCCGATGCTAATGTGCTCAATGTTGATTTTGTTGAGTTGCTGATTAGATCTTAAAATTATCTTTTAGCATCATTTAGCTTTGAGTGTGTACCATCAAATACAACAGTGAGGGATCAATTAATGATAGCAAAAACTGAGTTTAATGTATTTCCATTAAACATATCTATACCACCAAATGTTGACATCTGTACAGATGATTTTTTTTAAATATAACTTTCAAGTTTGAGTGTTTGCCGTGTACCAGTCGGACTGTAAATTAACAAGCAACTGAATTTCAAGTGTATCGATTGGACCCCATGTCACAATACTCATACCCGCTGAAAGATCTTGACGGAGTATCTATCAGCAACCACAAGGTCACCTGCAGGAGTGAATGTCATGCCCAAAGTATTACACAATTCATGAGCTACACGGCTGATATGTATTCCATCTGGATCATAATGATGTATCTCACAGTTTCCTTGTGTACTGTAATGAACAGAAACATAGATGTCCCCAGTATCGTCGCAGCACACACCGATGGGTTTCACTGGTTTCCCGTCGATGGAAGTGCTGATATTGAACACTTCATTACCCATTAAATCCAAACAAATAAATTTCCTGTTCTCGTAATGAGTAAAGATCATATGCTTATTGCTGCTTATAGCCAAATACGTGACATCACGAATCATGTCATGTGATATAGATGTAATCAAAGATCCATCCTGATGATGGAGACATAACACATTTCTTCCACTGTCAGCAACTGCTACCCGATTATTATTGTCTACAGCAACACCAAACAGTGCACTCTTTGAATGTCCCTCTGCGTCATCTTGTGAGGGTCTGAACTGACGAATAAATTCCAGATTATTGTCATACACCTTCACATTCTGTCTATCAGTAACCAGAAGCATGTCATCACTGGTCACTGCAACAGACCGCGGTGATTTCAGTTTCCCTTCCTCTGTCTCACTTTGAACGCCTGTAGTTTTATAACATCCAGTTGAGGTAAATGTTGATAATCGCTTGCTTGTTATATCTACTACGACAATGTCTCCATTGCTGAAACAAGCAACTTCCGTGGCAAACTTGAATTCTCCGTCACCCTCTCCTTCCTTGCCAAACTCTGTCTTCAGCTGCCATTTTTCTTCATCTAGTATTTCACCGAGATCTGCATCATGAACGACATCATAACATTTGAACCCGACGAATGACTGGCTATGCTGCGCCGATTCAAACTGAAGATCCTTGTGGAATTCTAAGTTATGCATAACCTTTGGCTTGAGGTCCAATAGCTCGAAATCGTCGGCTTGTTGCATTAAGTCATTGACCGAAGCTATGATTTGCTCTGCTCGGTTCATCTTGTCACGGTTGTTGTTCAGTACTTTATCATATATAGCACCTCTTTCTTGACTGATCTGTTTGACTTTATCTTGGAGGAGTTGAGATTTAATTTTTATTTTAGCAATCTCCTTTTCCTCCTTAGCCAAAATATCACGACAAGCTCGGGCCACCATCAAACGCAATCTGCTTCTTGAATGCTCTACCGAGTCATTGACGGCTTTAAACTGCTCTCTGCTCTCTTCAAACTTCAGACAAATACCTTCGACTTCTTTACGGTAGGATTCCACAGAATCGGTGATTTCACTGTATTCGTGTTCTGCTGTCCGGTGATCAAACGCGACACATTTTCCGCAGGCCAGCACCTGGCAAGTGTTGCAATAAAAACACAATTCCTGATTGATGTGCTTAATGCAGTTTGGAGCATATTTTTTCCTGACATCTTTTGCAGAGCCTTTGGTTAGAGTTTCGTTTGACTGGATTCGATGATTCCTTGCTAATTTCAAACGCAAATGGGCTTTTTCACATTCCTGACAAATGTTTGCCTCACAGTCTAGACATCGCAAGACGGCTTCCAATCCTTCATCACATTGCTCGCATATCTGCGACGGCAGTGGTTTGTCTCCCTTCAGTTGCTCCTGCTTATTGACTTCATCGACAAGAGAACTCAAGAAGAAGCAGTTTGCTAGACTTGACAAACCTTTATCTGGAACTGCCGTCTCCTGCCTGCAAACTGGGCAAACAATATTATCTGTCTTTGAATCCTGTTTTTCAACAAGTTGTTCTAGGCAATTCAAGCAGTAGCAGTGAAGACAGTCCAGAATTTTCGGATTAGTAAAACGAGTGCAGCAGATTGGACATTCAATGTGTATATGACTAATTTTGCATGTCTGCTCAGATAGGGGTGCAGCTTCAGCCATGTCGCTTAATAACCAATGACCTGTTATACAAATAAAAGAACGTTGAAGCGTTATTAGAAAGAAAAAAATATTTACTTAACATGGTTGTACATAAGCGCTAAAACCCAACCATTCATTGAAATGAACCTGTTTTACAACTGTATTTAAGCCCAAATCTAAAAAAACACATCTTTATGGAATTCACTTCTCACTATGTAGTAGGGTCTGTCCACACCAATGGGTCCAAAAGTGTGACATTTTAGAAAAACATGGGTCGTTAAAATAATAAAATGAAGTACTTTGTCATAAGACAGCATTCTCAGTAATTAAGTAATTACAAGGGGTCTTTTTTAAAAATGTTTCTAACGTGGACAGACATTTAACCAGAAATTGACTAGAAGTACTAATAAAACAGATTTATGCACCCACATTTTGTCCAATTACAATGCTATTCCCCTAAGGATTGTTACCTTAAAAAATAAAGACAATCCTCCTTGTATTAAACAAAATAACAGAGGATCATTTTCAAAATTTGTCATAAATTGTCCGTTCACATTACATACGTGGTATATTTCATATGCTAATTTCTAAAATACCCAGAAGATGTCTTAGTTTTGGCTCATCACAATCCAAAAGGGGTTAGGGATGTAAATGAAAAAGCATTTCAGTATTTAATTCTATTATCACTTTCCTGTCAATCTTGAAAAAAAATGTCTGTCCATGTTACAAACATAATGTCTTAAAGAAAGATGATCCTACAATTCCTTAAGTACCAATAATATATTTTTTATTATTTGGTATGCACAATTATTAAATGCTAAGGAATGTTCAGGAATAGATTGGGATAAAATAGTTGGCTTTATTTGACCCTCCCATGTTACTCCAATAGTTATCATATGTACCCATTCGTGTGGAAAGACCCAGTACTAAATAACTGAAATACAAATTACAGGGATAAATATGGTTTTACTAGATGTTGATGTTGTTGTAAAGCCCGTTTTAACCAGTAATTTCTGACAAATTAACCCTTTTTAGTTTATTGGATCATGGCTTTTTTTCTGGGGGTCACAATCTTTGTTTTTTTGTAGAGAATTACCAACATCGCAGTAAAAAAAAAACCTACACCGGTCATCTTAATGACGTCACAGTTTTGCTTGTAATAAAGAGAACAAGCGCACCCTGAGCCCCTGAAGCTCGGTTCGAGCTGGATTTTAAAAAATAATCATAATAAAATACTGTTTATTATTATTTTCTACTGCAATAATTTTTATCAACTCGCAACTTGTTTGACCCCCAAAAGCAGGGTGATGCTGTGCATCCCAGGGTGTGACTCCATTTTTGTGAAATCCCATATCCGACACTGCCTGAATGCCTCCCCCCCCCCCCCCATTCGAAGTAGAGATCGACGCCCATGACTAATGTCATTACTCCTTTTCTCTCTTAAGTCTTATGTATCAAACTTACCGTTCTCTAAGTATCCACAACAGTTTTCTAACTCGAATCCACCTGTAGTGATATGTCTATAACTAAACGTAACTAAACGGCAAGGTACATTTAACGGGAACGCAACAACTGTTTGTATGTATTCAGATGTCATGTGTATAGTAATCCTGTGTGTTTCATACACTTGGAAAACCTAAATTCTATTTCCGCGATTCATTGGGGTCATGGTTCATAATAATCAGTGGATGCCCTCGCGGATCATCTACGGATGCCTGTTGGTGCCATCAAGTTCATGGATTTGTTGTAACCTATTGGTACAACGTCGCGTATTATGTACATTCATTATGCTCGGTGCTGTGATGTGAACTTCATGATTTGTTCAATACATAAACTCCATTTGAAGCTAGGATTGATCCGGGGTTGGTAGCAAAAGTGTGAAAAATTATGCTTTCGAAATAGTTTTTTTTATAAATTATTCCTGTGGTTAAGATGCGCTGACAAAATCCACACGTGTGCATATATGAGTTCGTTGCCGATTATCCCCACGAATACATTGCAAAATTCAAGCGTACTATAAAACACACCTATCGTTCAAGTCAACTCATATTTTCCACCACATGATCATCATAACTTATCCATCAAAGTATGTAGCTGTTATGGTAACTCATATGTTGTGCATCAGTGAGATAAGTGATGAATGAGGGAAACCGTACGAGACAAAATAATTCACATCTTGTATTACACTTGTATTACACCTACTTGGCTTGTCAATCAAACAGTTATACCCGAAAACTACTGCTATCCGCCATTTTGTTGATCAAGCTTTCCAGGGTTATGTGGTCTTATAGTATCCACTTTTGGGTTGAACAAAATATAATTTGCTGGCCAGTTTATCGTGAAACCCTACCAAAATGGAAATTGATGCTCTTGTAGTACACTGATCATTTGCTTGTAGTAGCTCTTTCCGACACTGTGTACCCACATCAATCGCGGTTAGGGAAAACAATTTTGTTCTTTCATCACCGCTAGTCTGGTAACTTTAGGAAAGGAAGTTGAAATTGAATGCACGCAAGGTTTTGTCTTGAGCCCAGACGTGTTGTGAATGTGTTCACCTCGCGCTGGCTGAACCTGCACACTATGCAGTGCAACTAAATTTCTCATACATATACTGGTGCAAGACTACGTGTCCGTGAGGGCGAGAACTTTCACCAAAATAATCTAGATTGATGTATTCAGATAAAATGCGAGACAAGAATGTCGTTGCCACTGCAGTTTATTGCATTAATCCCACCAGTAATTGAGTTTTAAATTCGTAGTCGAGCGTCAGAAAGTTATTTTTCAAGGTTTCTCATGTACAGAAACGGCCATCGAAGTAAAACATATATAATTACAAACAAGTATTCATGCAAAAGTATGTATTCCTTTTGCAAAGATGTATCAGTTTTGATTTTGTGTTCGTGGGATATGAATTTTCTTCGAAATATAAGCTTTTGTATTATGACAGAACACATACACAGAGGAATGTTGAAGATGCGTAGCTTACGTTTATATTAATCGCTCAAAATCGGTGGAAACATTTACAAAGTTAATTTTAATTCGGTCCCAGCATGTCCCAGCATTGGTTAATATATGGAACACCTTTACCAGTCCGTTCTGAGGATGCTGCTGCTGAATTATTCATAAACCTCCAGCAAAATGAATAATTTATGTCTGCAAATTTATTTTAACCAATGACCGTAAGTAAAATGTTGGGCTCGTCTATATTTAAATAAGTGATACCATAACTAATTACTTATCTAATGCATTATGTATTATGGTTTCTCTACCAAATCATTAGCGAAGAAAGCATAAGACCACAGAACGGACTGTGTTAGTCTACCGGGTGTAGGTGTTAGAAATGTTTCCCAGAAATTAAATCACTCGGGGGATACAAGCCTGTTTGAGTTGGTGGTTTGTCTGAGGCTCAATATTGTTATGGTGTGCGTCGTCACCACTGCAGAACAAAGTCATTAATCCTGTTGAACATTGCACCCATTCACTGATTTTTTATCATGATACAGTACAATGTTTTGTTTTGTAATATAGCTATTGTATAGTGTCTAATGGTGAACATTCATTATTTAGACCCTTTGTTAAACTTGTCTTGTTCTTGTTAAATGTCCTTTGATATCGTCTGTGTGATAATAACATGTTTAAATGTATTATTTATGATTTACTACAGACTGTAACTCTCTCACTGTCCAGAATCATTTGCTGTGTGAATTAAGTGCCCGTAAACTATGACATAGAGTAGGCAAAAGCCTTCTGGAAACCAGTATACAGGTGATTCCACTTACTGGTTTTGAACGTGAAGCTCCATTATTAACCTATATTATAATATGTTTTCTGCATATTTCCTAGCAACGTAAAAACATAAGTATTTATCATTTTATATATGATGAGCATTGACTCATAAATATGTAGGCTTATCGTGCAACAAAAATATAAATAAATAAATAAATAAATAACAAATCGTGTAAAAGAAAATATCCTCAAAATTGCTTGATCGTATTTCATGCAGTCAGCGCAAGCAGTGCACTTTCTCAATTGTTGTCGCCAGGTACTGTAGAGCAATTTAGTACTTTTTTAATATGTAGACAGAGGGGATATTGTACATGTTGTCACACGATGAGAAAGGAGTAAAGTATCAAATAAAATGTCTAACCATGGCTGGCAAAAGCTGCATTTCCCTCAGTCACAATGAATTTTTTTATTTTTACTGATTTATTGTTTGGGCAAATTAGTGTTTATAAAGTTAATTAAGGTAATTTATTGTTGCATATTTTATGGGTTACAAAGATGCAGTGTTAAAATTTAATAAATATACATGGTTTTATATAGACGATGTTACCAATAACATGCTTACAAAAAGAGCCCCAAAGGTCAATCTGCACCGGACTCAAAATGTACACTGGTCTATGTCAAGAAACCATAACATCTGATATTTTGAGATCTCAGCAAAAAAAAATAAAAATATGTGGAAAAGTACAAAATCTACAAACTCTAAAGGTAACACAAAGTGTAAACAAGGCACATGGTACAGAACTTTAAATATGTACATTTTTTTTTAAATTCGGAAATTTGATAATCTGGTATTTATATATGGATTGTGAAATTTCATCGGGAGATAATAAATGGTAGTGTTGATTGCTAATTTCGTGATTTCTGGAGCGCAGTACACAATTTTAGTAATAATGTTTGTAAATGCATATATTTGTTAAAATGTATCGGACATGTTTAATCTTAAGTTTCGTTTAATGATCAGTTAACGAGAAGATAGTAAAAATCCTTCAGATGCTCTCTAATCATTCGACCAACGTGGATTCTCTCTAGAATAGACAGCATAGTAGCCTCATATCAGTGGTACCCTTTTTACGAATGAAATAACTCTCTGAGCACATAAATAGTTTTGGGAATGTCCGATACCTGATTCGTTGAATTCAACTTAAAGTTCTCAGTGCTAAAATGTGTCCAAATATTTTCAACCGCTTTTTTTGTAAAGTAAGGTAATTATAAAGTGAATAGTAAAAAAGGTATTTTAGACTTGATTTTATGTTAACCAGTTCAAAAAACGCTGCTATGGAACAATACATGTAGTTTCGCCACTGCCGCGAAGTCCGGGCTTTAAAACAAAAAGCTGTCGGGGACACTGTCACCAGAGTTTCATTTTGATGGACAACACGGGAGGGACAGAACGCAAATGTTTACTGTGGCACGTTTTTGTACAAGCCGTTTCAACATCGCGCTCCGTTAACGCGCACAGCTGCAAAAAAGCCGGTTACTGTTATACTCCCACTCTGGTTCCAACAGTTTCTGTGGTAGTAAATTTTTACTGCATCATCGTCGTTTGGCCTGCTTGACTATCTGTCGTCATTGATGGAATTACATTGATGCCAAAGCCAGTGATATAAGTGACATAGGAATCGCATATCAATTGCTGCTCCAGAATGTTAAACCGGACTGAAACCAGAGGAAAAATGGCGAAAAGCCGAAGGAAGTTCTCTTACTGGCACATAATTTCATATCGATTGTTTTGCTTAGTGCTTTACGAATTGCAAATATTCTAAAACCTTCTAAAGTTTTGAATGTCTCCATATTTGGATCTGTTAAATTTGTTCAGGCATTAAATGTGTCCACCTGGATTCTTCGTTTATGTGCCGATATAAAAATCATCTGGTGAGTCTTAAAGAATACACACATAGTGGACATGAGTTGCACGTCAAGGTAAACCCAGCACATGATACATGCTTACGACCTATACACACACACGGGAAAAGGACAATGTTTAGTTACGCGTGATATTGAATGTTCCGATACAATTACGCATAATTTATTACATTTAAAACGGGAAAACTTTTAGTCGCTGCCAGTAAATGTACGACCATAACAGAGCAGACATCGCGGATGTCAAATGTTGAATATTATGGCGCAACAAAGGGTCATTATTACATTTTCATTAGTACTTAGATTAGTTTTGGGCCTACATGTTGTCACCTGTTGACGTTTGAATATGCATATAACGCTACCACTAGAATCATACTTGTTGTTTGACTTAGGAAGCAACGCACTTTAGTGTTGATTAACAGGCGCCGAATTTCTATGACTCCCAGTTTTAAATAATACCAACAGTGGCTAGTGAAATGTAAACACGCAGTGTCTATCCGCAGCAACCAAAGAGACACCAGTATGTAGATATCATGATTGCGTGATATTAAGATATTCCGATACAATTTAGCTGAGCTACACGGCGATGTTTAATAAAACTTTTGTAATCAGTAAATTACGATATAAAAGCCCGCCCTTTTTAGAATATAATATTATGACAAAGGTTTGGAATATTATATTTCATTATGGAATTAGACCCCCCATCAGTCGCAGCCTCACGCAGTGGAAACTTCTTCACCACATTTGTTGTTCGATTTGTTAAAGTTTTATTGTTTTAACGAGCGCCGAATTCATTTTTGGACGGACATTAAATCACACACATAATACATTTCCTGCTATCGACAGTAAGATCCTTATGCTTATTGACGGAGGTCTATCAGCCATACCGTGACAAGGTCACGGTAGGAGTGAATGTCATATGATAAAGGATGCATATCCAAGAGCTCCATCCTGATGTGTTACAAACCATTCTGGATCATACACTACCAGCTCCTGCTGCGAACTGTAATGATTGTCTAGAGAAACAGCCACCATCAGGTCCCTCTTTGAATGTCCCTCGTGCGTCACTCTCTGTGAGTGGGCTCTTCAACTGGTTGTCGAATAGAGTTCCTAGATTATTAAACACCTTCATTCTGTCCATCAGTAAATCCACAACATATGCTCATTCCTGTTCTGCAACACCACGAGTAAAGATGCTTTCATGTTTCCCTTCTCTGTCACTTTACGACGCCTGTAGTTATACGTGAACAATCACGAATCATGTCATGGAGGTATAAGGTAATCAAAGATTCAATCCTGGCATGGCTATCAAAACGACATTTCTTCCACTCAATACTGCTGTTCACACCGCTAATACCATCCGAAGATCAAACTTAGATTCTGATATCCTCTGCGTCCTTCCTTTGTGAGGGTCTGAACTGGACGAACAAATTCCAGATTATTAATCCTTTACCTTCATTCTGTCCATAGTATAACGAGATCTGCATCATAGTATGTCATCACTGGTGCTTTCTGACCCAACACCAATACGAATGACTGGTTTCCCTTCCTCTTGATCTCATACTTGAAGATCCTTGTAGGACATTCAATTGCTTATTTTTATCTACTGCTACACAATGTTCCATTGTCGTACTGAAACAAGCAACATCCGGGGCAAACTTGAATTCTCCGTCACCTCTCCCTTCCTTTGCCAAACTCTGTCTTCAGCTGCCATTTTCATCTAGTATTTCACCGAGATCTCGCATTATGAACGATATCATGACATTTGAACCCGACGAATGATCAAGGCGTGCTGCGCCGATTCATGAAATTGAAAACCCTTGGGGAATTCTATGATTTGCCGCCTTACTCCAAAACTGAAAATCGGCTCTTAGTCACGGTTATTGACTGAAGCTATGATTTGCTCTGCTCGGTTCATCTTGTCACGGTTGTTGTTCAGTACTTTCTCATATATAGCACCTCTTTCTTGACCGATCTGTTTGACTTTATCTTGAAGGAGTCGAGATTTATTTCTGAGTTTAGCAATCTCCTTTTCCTCTTTAGCCGAAATATCACGACAAGCTCGGGCCACCATCAAACGCAATCTGTTTCTTGAATGCTCTACCGAGTCAGTGACGGCTTTAAACTGCTCTCTGCTGTCTTCAAACGTCTGACAAATCTCTTCAACTTCTCTACGGTAGGACTGAATGGAATCAGCGATCTCACTGTATTCGTGTTCAGTTGTCCGGTGATCAAATGCGACACATTTTCCGCAGGCCAGCACCTGACAAGTGTCGCAATAAAAACACAATTGCTGATTGATGTGCTTAATGCAGTTAGGAGCATCGGTTTTCTTGACATCTTTTGCAGAGTCTTTGGTTAGACCCTCTTTTGACTGAATTCGATGATTTTTTGTTAATTTCCAACGCAAATGGGCTTTTTCGCATTCTTGACAGATGTTTGTTTCACAGTCCAGACATCTCGAGACGGCTTCCAATCCTTCATCACATTGCTCGCATATCCGCGAGGGCAGTGGTTTGTCTCCCTTTAGTTGCTCCTGCTCATTGATTTCATCAACAAGAGAACTCAAGAAAAAGCAGTTTGCTAGACTTGACAAACCTTTATCTGGAACTGCTGTCTCCTGCCTGCAAACTGGGCATACAATATTATCTGCCTTCGGATCCTGTTTTTCAACAAGTTCTTCAAGGCAATTTAGGCAGAAGCAGTGAAGACAGTCCAGAATTTTCGGATCGGTAAAACGAGTGCAGCATATTGGGCATTCAATGTGTATATGACTAATCTTGCACGTCTGCTCAGATAGGGGTGCAGCTCATAGGCGGATCCAGGGGGGGGTCCAGGGGGTCCGGACCCCCTTTTTTGGCGTTTTTTTTTTTTTTTTTATAATTTAAAAAAAATATTTTTATTTTTATTTTTATTCGTGGGGGGATTTTGTTATGGGTGTTTTCCGATGTGTTTTTTTTTTGGGGGGGGGGAAGGCATGACCTAAGGGGGCCTCCTACGAAAAAATCTAAAGCCTACGAAAATACAACGGATAAAGTACTCACGCACGCACATGCACAAGAAGTTAAAAAACATTAAACAAAATTCTAACAGCGTCTCTGTGGACTTTGGGAAAGTTTCGTTCTAGTACAAAGCTTACCGCAAAGTGCGCAAACCTCAATACATGTAATACATTGTAATAACTGGGACAATCGAACTTGTGCGTAGTGTGTACGGGCGCAGAGTACGACCAACGCATGTAAACGCTCTTCCGGTCGTGTCGTAGACCAAAGCAATGGCAATCGTCCCCGATAACTTTTGGAAGCTAAGTTGCTATTGGTTGGCGGACTTTTATTTTACTATTGGCCAATCAGGTTTGCGTACATATATTACTGTGCATGGCCATGTACATGTACATGAGACATCAACTCCTAGCATGCACGAGGCCTCGAGAGCTAGGCACAGACAGGACAGAGAAGTTTCCCCACTCCTAAAAGATCAAGGTAGGCTATACAGTAGGCCTATTGAATGTTAATAATTTTTACGATCTCGGATTTTGGAAATTTGTTATTAGGCAGTTGTACGTCCATCTGAAAGACCCCCAGAAAATGAACTTTTGTGGGCTATCATTGAGAACTAAATATTTTATGAAATCTTAAGTCACGTTAGCTTTTTTGCAAGTAACTCTACATGTACACAGTGCAGTTCGATCACAAACCACACGGTTTTACACAGTGCGCGGTTCCTCGTGTGCAGGATCCGTGCAGTGTAGCATGGGCTGTGAACAACATCGTGGCACGTGCTCCCTTGACCAATCAGAGATCGCGTTATGTTGTCAGCCTATCAGTGCTGATAGGTAGTATTAACATGTACTGTATTAAATCTGAATTAACTGTTACAAATGAGTGCGCCACTAAAAATAATAAAAATAATTGACCCACCTAATAATTTTCCTAATCATCCCAATTCCCTAATATTTTTGGTAAAAACAATTTAGAGCAAAAAAGAAGATTTTACCAACCTACCCACCCAAATGTTTTTCAAATGTAATATAGGAAACACAACTATAATAAAGTAAGATATGATAAATATCTTATTATGCAAACTGTAGTTTTGGGTTAACTGCCCTAGGCTAACCCTGGCCAATTTCCATTGTGATTTTGATTTTACCTGATGCATTAATAAATATTTTATTTAAGGAAACTGCAGTAATGGGCTAACCCACACTAAAGTAACTCCTGGTCAAATTTGTATTTAGTTCAAATAAATTCAATAAAATGTTACAGAACTTCTCATATTATCTGTAGATCTTCTTAAAACGTTCTGACATGGGTGTTCTGCATGAAAATAAAAGTGTTTTTGTGTGTGTCCCCCCCCCCCCCCTAGAATGAGACGCAAAATGAGGCGCAGACTTGATGTTGTGGCACCTGGACAGACATTTTAAACTTTGTTGCCCTCAAAACAACAAAAGATTTACGGCACAGAGAAAGAAAATGGTAAGATGCAGGCCTATAACTCTGTAATTACAATTGTTATGAATATGGTGATGAACTGGTGATGACGATGGTGATGCTGGAACATTTAACATTTGGTTCTAATTGCGTTTCAGACTCCAGCCCTTATGGGAAAGGGAGAAGCAACCTCCATCAAGCCTCCTTGAATGTCTCCTGCATGCTGATGAGGATGTATTTCCAAACATTAGCACTCTCCTTCGAATTGGTTGCATTCTGCCTGTTGGGAGCTGTGAAGCAGAACGTTCTTTTTCCTGCCTTCGAAGAGTAAAGACCTACCTTCGCAACAGAATGGGTCAGGATCGTCTCGCTGGGTTAACTCTTCTCAATCTTAATCATGACATGACCATCAATCTTGATAAGGTCTGTCAAACATTTGTCGAAAAAAACCAAAGAAGGATGTTTTCAAACAACTTTCCCTTCTCTTATAAACCATCGTCTTAAAGCCACTATGAAAAGGAAAACTCTCATCGCCAGACGTTCCATCCATGACAATGTAGAACCCATGAAAACCTTCCTGAGGGCGCTGCATGAGTGTGATTTCATAAAACAGCCCCTCTGCGTGAGTAATGCGGATGTTACCGGCAGAATACCTATAGGTGAATTAGATGAAAGTTTGAATTGAGGGCACCCATTTCGTTTGAGAGCTGGACTAAAGCTCCTCAGTCCTCGGAATACCCCCAACGACTGGATAGTATTCCTTGCCACATAACCGGCAAGATACTCATTGACGGCATATTTAAGGGTTCGGCTTCGTGCAGGCAAGGGAACATCGAAGGTTGGGTTTGTCGGTAGCAGGCGCGGTACGAGCCAATATTTTTGGGGGGCTAGACCACTGGCGCACCCAGGATTTGTTTTTGGGGAAGGGAACTCACACGGAAATTCATCCCATCTGTAACAAAATATATGTGTCCCTGGTTGGACCCCATTTAAAAAAATCCAGGATCCGCCTATGAATGTGCTGCATTACCTATATGTCCACAACAATCGGACATAAGGCCTGATTCCCCCTTTCCCCCTGTAAAAATTCCTAGATCCGTCCCTGCCATACCATTTTTTTTTCATTAAAAAAAAAATAGTTACGAAAAAATAATGTTGCAGAGGGAAAAATCTTACCATAGGCCTAAGTGGTGTTTCCGAGGAGTTTTTAGGGGGGCATTATTGATCTATCCCCCTAAGTCGGAAATTTTGAGAGCACTTGCCACCCTGGAAAAAATCACAGCTACGCCATTGGTTGGACCCCCCCTTTTGAAAAATCCTGGATCCGCCTATGCAGCTTCAGCCATGTCGCTTAATAACCACTGACCTGTTATACCAAAAATAAGGAAAAAAACGTCAAGTGGCGCATGAAAAGAATAATAATCTGATGAATCAACTAAGGCTGTGCCGGGTATCCAGATACCTGACCAAAACTGTCATTACCCAGTTCCATTTTCGGTTCCAGTTACCGTAAACGACTTTAAAAAAAAAATGAACTAAGCCACACAAATGGAAGTCTCCAATTATTTGTTAACATTTGTGTGTGTGGGGAATGGGCATGCTACAAGTCATTTTTAATACAGAGGCGGGAAAATTATTACAGTAAGTCCACATTTATTATGATTCTAATAAAACAAGAGAAACTTGTGTTCATAATTTCCAGTAATGGTGGTCATTATTGTATTTTCATAATGCATAGTTGTGGGCCACTTTAATTAATGATGGTCATTATTGTATTTTCATAATGCATAGTTGTGGGCCACTTTCATTTTGTTAACGACACAAATCTATAAATATGTACACCCTCAAAATAAGATATGTTTTGTAGATTCAAAATGCTATAGGCCTAGTCTTTCTCTTGGTCCCAAACTATCTGTGCATATTTCTATTTCTATGTTGCCCATGTATATGTAAATAAGCCAATAATTGAGATGGAATTAACGCTTGTGTAAGTGTTCCCCCCACGATATATTGTATTATCTCCAGAATGCTATAGTTTGTGATGACAACCGTTTATTTTGAACAGGTTCATTGGAATTTTCACTTTTTATTTGTAAATTCTAGCTGTAAAATGCAAATAGTAATTCTTTTTGCCAAATATATGAATAAACAGCACACATTTACAGCATAAATGCACATGATTATGTCTGCATTTACCAACAATAGCGGTAATAGCACAATGGAAAATAGCGGTTGTCTTAGGTGACATCACCCCGTATTGTTTGTAATGACGACCAATGGAAAACGAAACAAAAATGGGAAATTTGCAAAACATAATTTATTTAAATGTATATCGTGGTCTATTACGGTGACCTACGGACACGTTTATGACCTCATATGATAGATCTCAACATCCGAAGTTTTATGAAGTTGGGCTGAAGATTAAAGAAACATTGATCAGGTAGACCTTGAATGATACGGGGGGCAATTTCATGGGGTATCAATCCTTGAATCATGCTTATTAAAAAAGGAACAGGTATTTATGCCGTGCTTTGTTATTTGGAAGAAAACAAAAATACTAAATCATTTTACCAACTCATGCGAGGCCCACATTAATGTTTTTGGCCATACAACTTTGAGAAGCATGCCTTCACCCCTTCTCCCTTGGGTCTAAATATGTCACTGTTCGATATAATTATGCAAAATGACAACGATGTAACTAAACTCAAGTACGCCTATGTGTACGTTTTTTTTTTCCTTTTGCACTCATACTCATTCTATCATTACTATCACGGTGGGTGCAAACCTATGTTTAAAGCACGATGTTTCTATCCAGTGCATTGCACCTACCATTATTGTTTTTCTCGAGATGTCCTCAACAATTTTTTCTGTCATGTCCAGCAAGTTTCACCTATGGTTTCACCGAGTAACGGATGGACCTCAACGGATTGACATCAATGGTAAACACGACATGCAGGGGTTATGTGTGTAGTTAACGGATCCTGTCGAGTAGGTGTTTCGCAGAGCAGAAAAAACCCAAATGCTATTTTCGTCGCACAATGAGCAGGTCATGGTTCATGGTAACAGCGGCTGCCATGGCGGATCATCTACGGATGCCTATTTATGCCATAACGTTCATTCCTGGTTCTATGTACAACGTCGCATACAACAAAGTACAGCTTATCAACGATAAGCAAAGTACAGGTTGTGTTAAATATTACCCTGTATATGCACTGTACCCTGTATATGCACTGTACAACAACATACCAAACAGGCGTTTGGTAACAATTTACTAAGCAGTGATGTTAATTAATTACCTCATTGATGAGTAATTCACCGAACTCCTACGTAATCCACTGTCAGGTTAATGTACAAAATTCACCGGTAAATTGTTATAATATAGTCGCGATGAGCAGGGCCGTAATGCGAGCGTATAATATTGTATAATATAGTTATTATACAGAGACTTATGTTAAACAGGCTCATCCCCCATATCCAGAGGCAACCCTTTGGGATGTACCCCCCATGAAAAATCACCAACAGGACTACTAACAAACGGAAAACTCAAGAGCTCTGATACCTAAAAAAAACATGTAATGGTTTGAGCTGCTATAATATTCCCGTTAAAAGACGTAGTTTACCTATAGAGAGACTACATATTCGGTGTTTTCGAGTGTTTGCAGAAAACACAGAATTACTGGGACACTCGGGTTTACGAACTTGAACCAATGAGTTCCTGTTTACAAGTGCAGGTAATTTATGTAAACTTCTCGATCAACGAGAATGCCCGATAACGACATGCCTGTTAGTTTACTTTAATGCAGTTTGTATATTAATTGATGGATAGATTGTTAAACTGAGTTCTGTTAAGAAATAACAGTTGTTGACAAAATGCTGGGGAGTAGGGTGTCATTGGGCGTAATAAAAAACAATATTAAAACATTAAGCGGGACCATATCCAACATTTCAATAATAACAAAGTTCTCAGAAACTTTATAACGCAAATTAATGTGTTTATTCAAGACTGCGTATTTCCATTTTTTCTGTAATTAAACACTTGTTGATATTAGATATTTTAAGAAGATGTTCCATATTTTGCAAGCAAAACAAATCGTACACTCTTTATTAATAGGTATTCCGTTCTTGGACTGATTTCTCATTCAATTGGTTTGAATCTTTGGATCACCGAAGCTGTAAGATCATGGCTATGGCGACCCCAGAAGACCCAGAAATATCATTTTGGTCTGAGTGAAGTCAGCCTGAGGGCAGAAACAAATGTCTGTAATATCTACGTTTGTGTTTTGCACTTGTATATTATTATTATTATTATTATTATCATTATTATCATTATTATCATTATTATCATTATTATCATTATTATCATTATTATCATTATTATCATTATTATCATTATTATCATTATTATCATTATTATCATTATTATCATTATTATCATTATTATCATTATTATCATTATTATCATTATTATCATTATTATCATTATTATCATTATTATCATTATTATCATTATTATCATTATTATCATTATTATCATTATTAAACAAGTCAATAAACAAGTCAATTTTCCTTTAATGCTTAAAATGTAATTTCTCTTTTGAAAGTTTATATATTGGATTCGTAATTCTTTAATAACCGAAATGATCAAGTTTTAATATAGTCCTAACATAATTATACTCAGTGTTAATTAAGCCGATAATTGAGTTAATCTTACCCTAAAATAATGATGACTGAGGTGCTGTCATTGAAAAAGTGCATTTATCGCAAATTCGCTTTTAGAAAAGATATAGAAAGAGAACTCTATCGTTAATTCCACATAAGAATTAATGCAACAATCCTGAATGTATTTTCACTATACTCTTTATAAAGGGGCAATATCGTTACGATCAATACGACATGGAATCAGAGTGCTAGATTTAGATTAACTCAGTGACTGAAAATAATACATACCCCACATGATAAGGTCATATTACCGTTGCTACTGCATAAATGAGCCAGTAATTTTTTAAGACACCGATTTCATGCCTTGTTCAAAGTCTGTTCTGATCGTGACGATATTGTCCCTTTATTGACAGAACGTTTTGATCAAAAACTTCCACAGTTTGGTTATTTAATATTGATACAAAGAGGGTATGTGTACTTGATGACATCGTGTTTCCAAATATAACCAACTATAACCAATGCTATACCTTTCCGTTAGGCCTGTTTATGCCCTTTGGTTGATTAAACTTGTCTTGTTATTGTCAAATTTATATATCCTAAGATATCGTTTGTAAATCTCTCACTGTCCATAATCACTTGCTGGGTGAATCAATTGTTCATTGGCTATGACATAGAGTAGACAGAAACTCTGGAAACCAGGTACACGCTAAGTGATTCCCCTCATTGATTTCCAACGTTAAACCCTATTATTGGTCTACATTTTAATATGTTTTCTGCGTCTTTCCTTCAACGTAAATACATATACTTTATTTAAAATTTCATATATACTGAGCATTGCCTCAGTTTTCATATCGTGAAAACAAATAAATAAATAACAAATCATGTTTTCGAAAATATCCTTTATAACTTGATCGTATTTCATGCAGTCAGCACTTTTTTAATTGTTTTAGCCAAAGCAAGCTATACCTATGACATAAGACAAAAGACATTATACTGGTACTTAAGACAGAGGGGATATCGTAATGTTGTCACACGGTAAGCAAGTACTACCAAATAAAATATTTGTAATATTATTATCATTTGTTTGGCATTTTATAAAGATTTCTGAGACAATTATTGCTCAAGTTTAATATTGCATATTTTATGGGTAACAGATACAATGTTTAAATTTGATAAATATACTTGGTTTTACTATAGTAAATATGATTTTTGTCTGCCAATAATGTTTAAATCATATACGGCACTTTAAAGGGAAGGTACAACATTGGTAATCTGGTAAATATAATACATTCTCCAAGGCCTTTGTGTAAAGAAAAATTGGCTGATGCCGGACTCGAACCCGCGACATCTCGAATACCATACGAGCGCTCTACCAACTGATCTAACCAGCCTCTATGTTGGTGGGCGGTCCACTTATACCAATTATCTATTGCTCTCTCTCTCTATTGGCATAAGTGGACCGCCCACTAACATAGGGGAAAAATTATGCGACCAAACCGTTCCGATCCGACGCGCCTTGATCAAGGCTAATACAGTCATCGCTAAAATAAGTTTTAATAGTGTTTGCTGTATACAAGCCTGATTGTGTCAATCAGTCTGTGAATTAACGAATTAAATAAGTTTATCAATTGGACTCCACGTCACATTACTTATATCCGCTGAAAAATCTTGACGGAAAACGTATCAGCAATTACAAGGTCACCGGCAGGAGTGAATGTCATGCCTAAAGGATTATACAATCCATGAGCTACACGGCTGATGTGTACTCCTTCTGGATCATAATGATGTATCTCACCACTTCCTACGCTATCGTCAGTATGAACAGAAACACAGATGTCCCCAGCATCGTCACAGCAAACACCGGTGGGTTTGACTGGTTTCCCGTCGATGGAAGTGCTGATGTTGAACACATCGTTACCAGTAACATCCACACAAAGAACCCTGCTGGCCTCGTAATTTGTAAAGATCAGACGCTCCTCATTACTAACGGCTATATCACACAGATCATCAATCATTTCATTGAGTATAGTTGAAGTCATCGATCCATCCAGGTTATGGAGAGAGAGCAGTTTTCTTTCACTATCAGCCACTGCTACACGATTATTCTTGTCCACAGCAATACCATTCAGCTCACTATTTGAATCTCCCTCTGCGACATCTTGTGAGGGTCTGAACTGACGAATAAATTTCAGATTATTGTCATACACCTTCACATTCTGTCCATCAGTAACCAGAAGCATGTCATCACTGGTCACTGCAACACCCCACGGTTCTTTCAGTTTCCCTTCCTCTGTCTCACTTTGAACGCCTGTAGTTTTATAACATCCAGTTGAGGTGAATTTTGATAATCGCTCGCTTGTTGAATCTACCACGACAATGTCTCCATTGCTGAAACAACCAACGTCCGCGGCAAACTTGAATTCTCCGTCACCCTCTCCTTCCTTGCCAAACTCTGTCTTCAGCTGCCATTTCTCTTCATCTAGTATTTCACCGAGATCTGCATCATGAACGACATCATGACATTTGAACCCGACGAATGACTGGCTATGCTGCGCCGATTCAAACTGAAGATCCTTGTGGAATTCTAAGTTATGCATAACCTTTGGCTTGAGGTCCAATAGCTCGAAATCGTCGGCTTGTTGCATTAAATCATTGATTGAAGCTATGATTTGCTCTGCTCGGTTCATCTTGTCACGGTTGTTGTTCAGTACTTTCTCATATATAGCACCTCTTTCTTGACCGATCTGTTTGACTTTATCTTGAAGGAGTCGAGATTTATTTCTGATTTTAGCAATCTCCTTTTCCTCCTTAGCCAAAATATCACGACAAGCTCGGGACACCATCAAACGCAATCTGCTTCTTGAATGCTCTACCGAGTCATTGACGGCTTTAAACTGCTCTCTGCTCTCTTCAAACTTCAGACAAATATCTTCGACTTCTTTACGGTAGGATTCCACAGAATCGGTGATTTCACTTAATCCGTGTTCTGCTGTCCGGTGATCAAACGCGACACATTTTCCGCAGGCCAGCACCTGGCAAGTGTCGCAATAAAAACACAACACCTGGTCAGTGTGTTTAATACATTTTGGAGAATTCATGTTTTCTGACATTCTTCGGAGAGCTATTTTTTTGACGGGCTTCGCATGCTATGACGATTCGATGATTCCTTAATAATTTCAAACGCAAATGGGCTTTTTCACATTCCTGACAAATGTTTGCCTCACAGTCCAGACATCGCGAGACGGCTTCCAATCCTTCATCACATTGCTCGCATATCCGCGAGGGCAGTGGTTTGTCTCCCTTTAGCTGCTCCTGCTTATTGACTTCATCGACAAGAGAACTCAAGAAAAAGCAGTTTGCTAGACTTGACAAACCTTTACCTGGAACTGCTGTCTCCTGCCTGCAAACTGGGCAAACAATATTATCTGTCTTTGGATCCTGTTTTTCGACAAGTACTTCAAGGCAATTCAAGCAGTAGCAATGAAGACAATCCAGAATTTTCGGATCGGTAAAACGAGTGCAGCAGATTGGGCATTCAATGTGTATATGACTAATCTTGCATGTCGGCTCAGATAGGGGTGCAGCTTCAGCCATTGTCGCTTAATAACCACTGACCTGTTATACCAAAAATAATGAAAAGAATAATAATCTGATGAATCAATTAAGGCTGTGCCGGGTATCCGGATACCTGACCTAAACTGCCATTACCCAGTTCCATTTTCGGTTCCAGTTACCCGTAAACGACTTTAAAAAAGATTGAACATGTAAGCCACACAAATGGAAGTCTCCGATCATGTGTGTGTGTGTGTGGGGGGGGGGGGGGATGCTACGAGTCGTTTTTAATATAGAGGCGGGAAATTATTACAGTAAGTCCACATTTATTATGACTCTATAATAAAACAAGAGAAACTTATGTTCATATTGGTTATTTTATACATTCGGGAGTGTTTACGTGTTTTTACAAATTGCTTACGGTTACCCGGGTGTCCGAATATTTCCAAATACATATCCGGTTCCCGAAATAACCGAAAACGCAGAGCCTTAGAATCAACCAGCCGAATTTAACCCTTTTTGGTATTGAAATATTGGGTAAGACGCATAAAATCAACAAATAAATATGAACAAGACTGAACAGGAGGATGTGGCTGTCAATTTCAAGTAATGGTGGTCATTATTGTATTCTCATAATGTTGTGGGCCACTTTCATTTTGTTAACGACACAAATCGATAAATATGTACACCCTCAAACAATGATATGTTTTGCAGATTCAAAATGCTATAGGCCTAGTCTTTCTCTTGGTCTCAAACTATCTGTGCATATTTCTATTTCTATGTTGCCCATGTATATGTAAATATGCCAATAATTGAGGTGGAATTAACGCTTGTGTAAGTGTTCCCCCACGCTATTTTGTATTATCTCCAGAATGCTATATTTTTGATGACAACCGTTTATTTTGAACAGGTTCATTGGAATTTTCACTTTTTATTTGTAAATTCTAGCTGTAAAATGCAAATAGTAGGCCTAATTCTTGTTGCCAAATATATGAATAAACAGTATACATTTACAGCATAAATGCACATGATTATGTCTGCATTTACCAACAATAGCGGTAATAGCACAATGGAAAATAGCGGTTGTCTTAGGTGACATCACCCCGTATTGTTTGTAACGACGACCAATGGAAAACGAAACAAAAAAGGGAAATTTGCAAAACATAATTTATTTAAATGTATATCGTGGTCTATTATGGTGACCTACGGACACGTTTATGACCTCATATGATAGATCTCAACATCTGACGTTTTATGAAGTTGGGCTGAAGATTAAAGAAACATTGATCATGTAGACCTTGTCACTGTTCGATATAATTATACAAAATGACAACGATTGTAACTAAACTCAAGTACGCCTATGTGTACGTTTTTTTTTTCCTTTTGCACTCATACTCATTCTATCATTACTATCACGGTGGGTGCAAACCTATGTTTAAAGCACGATGTTTCTATCCAGTGCATTGCACCTACCATTATTGTTTTTCTCGAGATGTCCTCAACAAATTTTTCTGTCATATGTCCAGCAAGTTTCACCTATGGTTTCACCGAGTAACGGATGGACCTCAACGGATTGACATCAATGGAAAACACGACATGCAGGGGTTATGTGTGAACGGGTGTTGTCGATTAGGTGTTTCGCAGAGCAGAAAAAACCCAAATGCTATTTTCGTCGTACAATGAGCAGGTCATGGTTCATGGTAACGCGGCTGCCATCGCGGATCATCTACGGATGCCTATTTATGCCATAACGTTCATTCCTGGTTCTATGTACAACGTCGCATACAACAAAGTACAGCTTATCAACGATAAGCAAAGTACAGGTTGTGTTAAATATTACCATGTACATGTATATGCACTGTACAACAACATACCAAACAGGCGTTTGGTAACAATTTACTAAGCAGTGATGTTAATTAATTACCTCATTGATGAGTAATTCACCGAACTCCTAAGTAATCCACTGTCAAGTAAATGTACAAAATTCACCGGTAAATTGTTATAATATAGTCGCGATGAGCAGGGCCGTAATGCGAGTGTATAATATTGTATAATATAGTTATTATACAGAGACTTACGTTAAACAGGCTCATCCCCCATATCCAGAGGCAACCCTTTGGGATGTACCCCCCATGAAAACCAACAGGACTACCAACAAACGGAAAACTCAAGAGCTCTGATACCTAAAAAACATGTAATAGTTTGAGCTGCTATAATATTCCCGTTAAAAGACGTAGTTTACCTATAGAGAAACTGCATATTCGGTGTTTTCGAGTGTTTGCAGAAAACACAGAATCACTGGGACACTCGGGTTTACGAACTTGAACCAATGAGTTCGTGTTTACAAGTGTAGGTAATTTATGTAAACTTCTCGATCAACGAGAATGCCCGATAACGACATGCCGGTTAGTTTACTTTAATGCAGTTTGTATATTAATTGATGGATAGATTGTTAAACTGAGTTCTGTTAAGAAATAACAGTTGTTGACAAAATGCTGGGGAGTAGGGTGTCATTGGGCGTAATAAAAACAATATTAAAACATTAAGCGGGACCATATCCAACATTTGAATAATAAAACAGTTCTCAGAAACTTTATAACGCAAATGTGTTTATTCAAGACTGCGTATTTCCATTTTTTCTGTAATTAAACACTAGATATTAGATATTTTAACATGATGTTCCATATTTTGCAAGCAAAACAAATCGTACACTCTTTATTAATAGGTATTCCGTTCTTGGACTGATTTCTCATTCAATTGGTTTGAATCTTTGGATCACCGAAGCTGTAAGATCATGGCTATTGCGACTCCAGAAGACCCAGAAATATCATTTTGGTCTGAGTGAAGTCAGCCTGAGGGCAGAAACAAATGTCTGTAATATCTACGTGTATGTTTTGCACTTGTATATTATTATTATTATTATTAAACAAGTCAATAAACAAGTCAATTTTCCTTTAATGCTTAAAATGTAATTTCTCTTTTGAAAGTTTATATATTGGATTCGTAATTCTTTAATAACCGAAATGATCAAGTTTTAATATAGTCCTAACATAATTATACTTAGTGTTACCGGTAATTAAGCCGATAATTGAGTTAATCTTACCCAGAAATAATGATGACCGAGGTCCTGTCATTGAAAAAGTGCATTTATCGCAAATTCGCTTTTAGGAAAGATATAGAAAGAGTACTCTTTCGTTAATTCCACATAAGAATTAATGCAACAATCCTGAATGTATTTTCACTATACTCTTTATAAAGGGGTAATATCGTTACGATCAATACGACGTGGAATCAGAGTGCTAGATTTAGATTAACTCAGTGACTGAAAATAATACATACCCCACATGATAAGGTCATATTACCGTTGCTACTGCATAAATGAGCCAGTAATTTTTTAAGACACCGATTTCATACCTTGTTCAAAGTCTGTTCTGATCGTGACGATATTGTCCCTTTATTGACAGAACGTTTTGATCAAAAACTTCCACAGTTTGGTTATTTAATATTGATACAAAGAGGGTATGTATACTTGATGACATCGTGTTTCCAAATATAACCAACTATAACCAACTATAACCAATGCTATACCTTTCCGTTAGGTCTGTTTATGCCCTTTGGTTGATTAAACTTGTTTTGTTATTGTCAAATTTATATATCCTAGGATATCGTTTGTAAATCTCTCACTGTCCATAATCACTTGCTGGGTGAATCAATTGTTCATTGGCTATGACATAGAGTAGACAGAAACACTGGAAACCAGGTACACGCTAAGTGATTCCCCTCATTGATTTCCAACGTTAAACCCTATTATTTGTCTACATTTTAATACGTTTTCTGCGTCTTTCCTTCAACGTAAATACATATACTTTATTTAAAATTTCATATATACTGAGCATTGCCTCAGTTTTCATATCGTGAAAACAAATAAATAAATAACAAATCATGTTTTCGAAAATATCCTTATGATTACTTGATCGTATTTCATGCAGTCAGCACTTTTTTAATTGTTTTAGCCAGAGCAAGCTATACCTATGACATAAGACAAAAGACATTATACTGGTACTTAAGACAGAGGGGATATCGTAATGTTGTCACACGGTGAGCAAGTACTACCAAATAAAATATTTGTAATATTATTATCATTTGTTTGGCATTTTATAAAGATTTCTGAGACAATTATTGCTCAAGTTTAATATTGCATATTTTATGGGTAACAGATACAATGTTTAAATTTGATAAATATACTTGGTTTTACTTTTGTAAATATGATTTTTGTCTGCCAATAATGTTTAAATCATATACGGCACTTTAAAGGGAAGGTACAGCATTGGTAATCTGGTAAATATAATACATTATCTAAGGCCTTTGTGTAAAGAAAAATTGGCTGATGTCGGACTCCAACCCGCGACATCTCGAATACCATACGAGCGCTCTACCAACTGATCTAACCAGCCCCTATTTTGGTGGGCGGTCCACTTATACCAATTATCTATTGCTCTCTCTATTGGCATAAGTGGACCGCCCACCAACATAGAGAAAAAAATTATGCGACCAAACCGTTCCGATCCGACGCGCCTTGATCAAGGCTAATACAGTCATCGCTAAAATAAGTTTTAATAGTGTTTGCTGTGTACAAGCCTGATTGTGTCAATCAGTCTGTGAATTAACGAATTAAATAAGTTTATGAATTGGACTCCACGTCACATTACTTATACCCGATGAAAAATCTTGACGGATAACATATCAGCAATTACAAGGTCACCGGTAGGACTAAATGTCATGCCGAAAGAATTATACAATCCATGAGCTACACGGCTGATGTGTACTCCTTCTGGATCATAATGATGTATCTCAGTACCTTCGGTACCGTCGTTATGAAAAGAAATATAGATGTCTCCAGCATCGTCACAGCAAACACCGGTGGGTTTGACTGGTTTCCCGTCGATGGAAGTGCTGATGTTGAACACATCGTTACCAGTAACATCCACACAAAGAACCCTCCTGGCCTCGTAATTTGTAAAGATCAGACGCTCCTTATTACTAACGGCTATATCACATGGATCATCAATCATTTCATTGAGTATAGTTGAAGTCATCGATCCATCCAGGTTATGGAGAGAGAGCAGTTTTCTTTCACTATCAGCCATTGCTACACGATTATTCTTGAAATATGCATAGAAGTTTATTTTATTTCATTATAGTCTATTTTATTTTATATCTTATTTCGTTCTGCCGCCTAATGAAAATAATAGTAAAAATACTTCAGATTGTGTCTATTCATTCCAAAGTTAATTTTAGAAATTATTTGATTAATTTTACTAAAACGATATTACCCGATATATAAATAAGTCAAGGTAGTATGATACCATCATCGACTGAACATCAAGAAAGTTCCATATAAAATTGTGATCATTTATGTTTTTTGAATAATAATACCAATAGTGTATAGTGGTTATAAATGTAAATAGCTGATACATGGTGTATCCAGCGTCTAAACGGGAAATGTTTGAGTATTTTAGATATTCAGATGAAGCTTATCACATTTTAATGAAACCATTCAATAATCAGTGAATTTCAACCCAAAAATACCGGCTCAAAAGTAATCAATATGGCAACAATGTGTTTTCATTAAACGAATTAGACCCATATTATCAGTCAAGTGTTGACGGCTGTAATAACGCTACCGCTAGAATACGTTATTGTTTTGACTTTTGAGTTTTAGTGTTTGATGTGAATTAACAAGCAGCTGAATTGTACAAGTTTATCGATTGGACCCCAGGTCACAGTACTCATACTCGATGAAAGATCTTGACGGAGTGCTTTTCAGCAACCACAAGGTCACCGGTAGGACTAAATGTCATGCCAAAAGAATTATACAATCCATGAGCTACACGGCTGATGTGTACTCCTTCTGGATCACAATGATGTATCTCACAGTTTTCTTGCTTACCGAAATGAACAGAAACATAGATGTCCCCAGCATCGTCGCAGCACACACCAGTGGGTTTCACTGGTTTCCCGTCGATGGAAGTGCTGATATTGAACACTTCATTACCCATTAAATCCACACAAATAAATTTCCTATCCTTGTAATGAGTGAAGATCATATGCTTATTGCTGCTCATAGCCAAATGCGTGACATCACGAATCATGTCATGTGATATAGATGTAATCAAAGATCCATCCTGATGATGGAGACATAACACATTTCTTCCACTGTCAGCAACTGCTACCCGATTATTATTGTCTACAGCAACACCAAACAGTGCACTCTTTGAATGTCCCTCTGCGTCATCTTGTGAGGGTCTGAACTGACGAATGAATTTCAGATTATTGTCATACACCTTCACATTCTGTCCATCAGTAACCAGAAGCATATCATCACTGGTCACTGCAACACCACACGGTGCTTTCAGTTTCCCTTCCTCTGTCTCACTTTGAACGCCTGTAGTTTTATAACATCCAGTGGAGGTGAATGTTGATAATCGCTTGCTTGTTATATCTACTACGACAATGTCTCCATTGCTGAAACAAGCAACTTCCGTGGCAAACTTGAATTCTCCGTCACCCTCTCCTTCCTTGCCAAACTCTGTCTTCAGCTGCCATTTTTCTTCATCTAGTATTTCACCGAGATCTGCATCATGAACAACATCATAACATTTGAACCCTACGAATGACTGGCTATGCTGCGCCGATTCAAACTGAAGATCCTTGTGGAATTCTAAGTTATGCATAACCTTTGGCTTGAGGTCCAATAGCTCGAAATCGTCAGCTTGTTGCATTAAATCATTGATTGAAGCTATGATTTGCTCTGCTCGGTTCATCTTGTCACGGTTGTTGTTCAGTACTTTCTCATATCCATCATCTCTTTCTTGACTGATCTGTTTGACTTTATCTTGGAGGAGTTGAGATTTAATTTTTATTTTAGCAATCTCCTTTTCCTCCTTAGCCAAAATATCACGACAAGCTCGGGCCACCATCAAACGCAATCTGTTTCTTGAATGCTCTACCGAGTCATTGACGGCTTTAAACTGCTCTCTGCTCTCTTCAAACTTCAGACAAATACCTTCGACTTCTTTACGGTAGGATTCCATGGAATCAGTGATTTCACTAATTCGTGTTCTGCTGTCCGGTGATCAAACGCGACACACATTTACCGCAGGCCAGCACCTGGCACGTGTCACAAGTAAAAACACAAGTCCTGGTTTGTGTAAGCTTCCCTGCATGTTTGAGATTCAGTTTTTCTGGTATCTTTTGAGAGCTATCTTTTGGCAGGGGCTAATTCGCATGCTGTGACAATTCGATGAGTTTTGGTAAATTGTAATCGCCCATGTGCTTCTAGGCATGCTTGACAGAATTTTGCTTTGCATTCTAGACATTGTGAGATGGCTTCCAATCCTTGACACATCCTTCACAAGTTGTTGTTGTTGGCAATGCTGTATCTCCTTGGCACTGGTCCTGTCTGTTGACCTCATCGACAAGAGAACTCAAGAAAAAGCAGTTTGCTAGACTTGACAAACCTTTATCTGGAACTGCTGTCTCCTGCCTGCAAACTGGGCAAACAATATTATCTGTCTTCGGATCCTGTTTTTCAACAAGTTCTTCAAGGCAATTCAAGCAGAAGCAGTGAAGACAGTCCAGAATTTTCGGATCGGTAAAACGAGTGCAGCAGATTGGGCATTCAATGTGTATATGACTAATCTTGCATGTCTGCTCAGATAGGGGTGCAGCTTCAGCCATGTCGCTTAATAACCACTAGGCTAACCTGTTATACAAAAATAAGTAAAATGTTAAGTTGTATAATGAAAATAAACAAATTAAATGTGAAGAACCAATCTGCCGAATTTAACCGATTTTGTATTGGAATATTTGGAAATTTAGTAAGACGCTTAAAATCAACAATAAACATGTGGAAGGATTAACACTGAGATGTGGCATTTTCCAGAATTGGCGATCTTTATTGACTTATCATAATGTATCGTTGTGGGTCACTTTCATGTTTATCCTCAAACTATGTTTTGCAGATCCAAAATGCTGTATTTTACTGTTGTATGTGCTTTCATACTGAATAGCGGAAGTTAAAATTGACTAAGAGTCTAAAAGCCAGTATTTTATATGGTAGAATTAACCCAAGCAGGTCTGGGATGGAGGTGCACAATGGGCACGCATGATTGATGATATTTTGTATATCCCTAGAACACTTCGACCGATTATGTTCAAATCGTCTGACTTTTCTTAACTATTTGTAGAACCTCTCTCATACCCAAATCAAAGATGTGGGAGTATCAAGGATTGCAACCGTTTATTTTGAACAGGTCCATTGACTTTCCACTGTATATTAATTTGTAAATACTAGCTGCAAACTGCATAATCTGACTTTTTTTGTTTGGCCATTTTCATGGTTTGTTGTTATGATTTATGAAAGTTTATAGCCCAATATATGAATTTACAACATAAATAGTACTATGATGCGATTATGTCTGTGTTTATTGTTAAAAGTTTGGGTAAAAATCTTCAGTGATCAAATTTTCTGAACAACATTACCAACAATGGCGGTGACAGCACACATACCAATGGATTACAGATTTTACTTTCAAGGGTTAATACCAGTAAACACATCATTAAATGCATCATTACTTCATGCAAATCAAGAGACGTTTACAAATTAAAAAATGTGAAAGATTCATCATATTTCATTGTCTTGTTAACGAGAATATAGTGAACATGCATTCAGAATATTCAAGTTGGGAATTAATGACTCAATTTAATTTGAAAAAAAAATGTATTGCACATACTTGCACCTCAGATAGAAAATGTCAAGAGAGCTATAGGTTTTGTACTATCGTCAACTTTACACCAAGTATGTTACATACATTAGACCTATATCTGTGTTTGTTTATGTTTTTCGAGAATACCGATTGTGTGTAGGGACCAATAAATGGTTGAAATTGCAACCTAGGTTTCCCCCTTGGTAATTAAGATCAGATGGACCCTGAGGGAAAGTAAGAAAAGGCAACAACTAAAAAAAGTGGAATCGGTTGCAGGGTTCAGGAGATTTGTCATGGGAGATCAAGGGGACCATCATACCCCGCCTCATGCCTCACTCCAGGTAGACAATACTAACAGTTTTAACAACTAAACCATTTACCAATTTTCCCCAAGTTTCCAAAATATTAGGCCCAAATTAAGGTTTGTACCCCCTCTCTTTACAAATGGCCTACATCTGCCACTGCAAGACATCATTATCATACGTTACGTAGTAACATTTATGTCAGGAAAGATTGAATGGAACTAATTTCTAGTAGGCCCTAGCTGGCCTATTTTTTCTCACGTTGTCTTTCCTGCATGCTATACTAATATCATAACTCCCATAGCGGAGTGCATAGTATAATGTTTGCAGTTCATGTATTCACGAGCCTTTCTCTCATATACATCATACTTACCATTGAGAATTCTCTCTACATATCCACAACAGTGTTGTGAAGCAGTTAGCCTGTGTGTTTCGCATTGCTGGAAAACCCCTCAATCAATTTGCGTTGTTCATTGAGGTCATAGTTCACGATAATCTACGGATACCTATTGCTGCCATCGAGTTCATGTATTTTTTTTTATTGTACAACGTCGCGTATGCTGTGATGTGTCAACATCATAATTTGTTCAATACAATGACTGCATTTATTTGAAGCTAGGATTACTCCAGGGTTGGTAGCAATGATAATTTTACACTTTTGAAAAAATTATGTTTTCGAAATACTTTAGGTTAAGGGCAATGTTTTTGAATTATTGCTTTATTTAATGTATATGAATCCGTTTCCCATAATCCCAACGAACATGTTGCAAAACTCTGCATATCAAACATACAATAATACAGCAGTGAACAATTTCCCATGTATCGCATCGCAAAATGCGGCGTAATTTGGACAATCTGCGATGGAATTTCAAACAATACATCGCAGATTTTGCGATACAAATTGCGACAGATTTTTTAAATATTGTGGTTTAATAATAAACATGTTTGAAATCATTAACAAACCTTTCCCGAAATAATGTTTACATATATATTTCCGACCAAAAAATATCAAGGGTTCCGTCCCAACTGGTTTTGTTCAGTTCCGCACGTCCAGACCACGCCGGGGTATGTCCATGCGACGTACGTTGTCAACGATAACTTCACAACGCGACGGTGTTGATGCAATGGTGAACACTTTTACTGTTTTTACCTATGTGTACGCCGTACATGCAACTTTATTTTCCAGCAATCCGTAAGGATTATTATCCGCAATGCCTAAAATTATATGTGCATGCAATATTTTTCTGCTGATGAATAAACTACGAGCGAAATCCCCGAAATGGAAACCACGCAACAACCACCCATTTTAATTTAATTTTATTTATTTATTTGTTTGCTTCCCACGTGTTTATTTTTTCTTCTCCTGAGTGGGAGTTGGAGCATTGAGCAATTGAGCCACCGCTATAAACAATAGTACCATGTTCTGTTCACACATGCGCTTCATACGATCACTACGGCCGTCTTCAAATGAACTCTAGAAATGTTACTAACTTCGTTGTATAATAAGTTCTGATAAATTGTGCACTGTCTCTTTAAAGCCAGTATACAATTTTGGTAAAATATTCGTAAGTGAATAATTTACAGCAAGAGGTATGCATAGAAGTTTATTTTATTTCATTAGTCTATTTATTTTATATCTTATTTCGTTGTGCCGCCTAATGAAAAATGCTTCAGATTGTGCCTATTCATTCCAGAATTAATTTTAGAAATTATTTTATTACTTTTACTAAAACGATATTACCCGATATATAAATAAGTCAAGGTAGTATGATACCATCATCGACTGAACATCAAGAAAGTTCCATGTAAAACTGATCATTTATGCTTTTCGAATAATAATAATAATACAATACCTACACATACCGACTCAAAAGTAATCAATATGGCAACAAATGTGTTTTCATTAAACGAATTAGACCCATGTTATCAGTCAAGTGTTGACGGCTGTAATAACGCTACCGCAA
This sequence comes from Zoroaster sp. YZ-2022, assembly GCA_029582265.1. Classification (NCBI taxonomy): domain Eukaryota; kingdom Metazoa; phylum Echinodermata; class Asteroidea; order Forcipulatida; family Zoroasteridae; genus Zoroaster; species Zoroaster sp. YZ-2022. Next base: position 9,796,373 of record CM055829.1, on the reverse strand, counting down.
GATTACTTTATTGTTTTGACTTTAGTTTTAGTGTTTGATGTGAATTAACAAGCAGCTGAATTTTACAAGTTTATCGATTGGACCCCTGGTCACAGTACTCATACTCTGTGAAAGATCTTCACGGAGTGCCTTTCAGCAACCACAAGGCCACCGGCAGGAGTAAATTTCATGCCTACAGGATTATACAATCCATGAGCTACACGGCTGATGTGTACTCCTTTTGGATCATAATGATGTATCTCACTGTTTCCTCGCTTACTGTATTGAAGAGAAACATAGATGTCCCCAGCATCGTCGCAGCAGACACCGGTGGGTTTCACTGGTTTCCCGTCGATGGAAGTGCTGATATTGAACACTTCATTACCCATTAAATCCACACAAATAAATTTCCTGTTCTCGTAATGAGTAAAGAGCATATACTTATTGCTGCTTATAGCCAAATGCGTGAAATCACGAATCATGTCATGTGATATAGATGTAATCAAAGATCCATCCTGATGATGGAGACATAACACATTTCTTCCAATGTCAGCAACTGCTACCCGATTATTATTGTCTACAGCAATACCAAACAGTGCACTCTTTGAATGTCCCTCTGCGTCATCTTGTGAGGGTCTGAACTGACGAATGAATTTCAGGTCATTGTCATACACCTTCACATTCTGTCCATCAGTAACCAGAAGCATGTCATCACTGGTCACAGCAACACCCCACGGTGATTTCAGTTTACCTTCCTCTGTCTCACTATGAACGCCTGTAGTTTTATAACATCCAGTTGAGGTGAATGTTGATAATCGTTTGCTTGTTATATCTACTACGACAATGTCTCCATTGCTGAAACAAGCAACTTCCGTGGCAAACTTGAATTCTCGGTCACCCTCTCCTTCCTTACCAAACTCTGTCTTCAGCTGCCATTTTTCTTCATCTAGTATTTCACCGAGATCTGCATCATGAACGACATCATAACATTTGAACCCGACGAATGACTGGCTATGCTGCGCCGATTCAAACTGAAGATCCTTGTGGAATTCTAAGTTATGCATAACCTTTGGCTTGAGGTCCAATAGCTCGAAATCGTCAGCTTGTTGCATTAAATCATTGACTGAAGCTATGATTTGCTCTGCTCGGTTCATCTTGTCACGGTTGTTGTTCAGTATTTTCTCATATATAGCACCTCTTTCTTGACTGATCTGTTTGACTTTATCTTGGAGGAGTTGAGATTTATTTTTGAATTTAGCAATCTCCTTTTCCTCCTTAGCCAAAATATCACGACAAGCTCGGGCCACCATCAAACGCAATCTGCTTCTTGAATGCTCTACCGAGTCATTGACGGCTTTAAACTGCTCTCTGCTTTCTTCAAACTTCAGACAAATACCTTCGACTTCTTTACGGTAGGATTCCACAGAATCTGTGATTTCACTGAATTCGTGTTCTGCTGTCCGGTGATCAAACGCGACACATTTACCGCAGGCCAGCACCTGGCAAGTGTTGCAATAAAAACACAATTCCTGATTGATGTGCTTAATGCAGTTAGGAGCATCGGTTTTCCTAACATCTTTTGCAGAGTCTTTGGTTAGACCCTCTTTTGACAGGATTCGATGATTCTTTGTTAATTTCAAACGCAAATGGGCTTTTTCACATTCGTGACAAATGTTTGCCTCACAGTCTAAACATCGCGAGACGGCTTCCAATCCTTCATCACATTGCTCGCATATCCGGGACGGCAGTGGTTTGTCTCCCTTTAGTTGCTCCTGCTTATTGACTTCATCGACAAGAGAACTCAAGAAAAAGCATTTTGCTAGACTTGACAAACCTTTATCTGGAACTGCTGTCTCCTGCCTGCAAACTGGGCAAACAATATTATCTGTCTTCGGATCCTGTTTTTCAACAAGTTCTTCAAGGCAATTTAGGCAGTAGCAGTGAAGACAGTCCAGAATTTTCGGATCGGTAAAACGAGTGCAACAGATTGGGCATTCAATGTGTATATGACTAATCTTGCATGTCTGCTCAGATAGGGGTGCTGCTTCAGCCATGTTGCTTAATAACCACTGACCTGTAATACAAATAAAAGAACGTTGAAGAGTTATTAGAAAGAAACAATATTTACATAAGCGCTAAAACCCAACCATTCATTGAAATGAACCTGTTTTACAACTGTATTTAAGCCCAAATCTAAAAACACATCTTTATGGAATTCACTTGTCTCACTATGTAGTAGGGTCTGTCCACACCAATGGGTCCAAAAGTGTGACATTTTAGGAAAACATGGGACGTTAATAACAACATATTTTTTTCTGTGTACATTCCAAAGTGCCTTGGGAATTGTGCTTTTCAAAAATTAAGACAGCATTCTCAGTAATTAAGTAATTACAAGGGGTCTTCTTTAAAATGTTTCTAACGTGGACAGACATTTAACCAGAAATTTACTAGAAGTACTAATAAAACAGATGTATTCACCCACGTGTTGTCTATTTACAATGCTATTCCCCTAAGGATTGTTACCTGAAAAAATCAAGACAATCCTCCTTGTATTAAACAAATAACAGGGCATCATTTTCAAAATTTGTCATAAATTGTATGTCCACATTACATACATGGCATATTTCAGATGCTAATTTCTAAAAAACCCAGAAGATGTCTTAGTTTTGGCTCATAACAATCCAAAAGGGGTTAGGGATGTAAATGAAAAAGCATTTCAGTATTTAATTCTATTATAACTTTCCTGTCAATCTTGAAACAAAATGTCTGTCCATCTTACAAACATAATGTCTTAAAGAAAGATTATCCTGCAATTTCTTAAGTACCAATAATATTTTCTTATTATTTGTAGGCATGTCACAGGAAGCAGTAATAAATCCTGAAATACCACGGCGATACGTACACACACACGCAGGATTTCAAAGAAGACTTGCCTGTATATTGTACATTTAAAATTTCAGTGTTGTATTATGAATGGTTTTGGAGATTAAAAATTACACAAAAAATTACACAAAGTACACAAGAATCACTTTGGACTTAGTTTATTTCACTCATGGTGCCACGCTCATACAGTAAAGTTCCATTGCATTTTTTCAGGAAGGACCCCTGAAATTAAATATTCAAAAATCTGTAACTTTTGAACCGTTTCATCAATTTTTCTAAATCTTTTTTTTTTTAAAGTTTGGTATTTTTTGCCCCTTTAATCAATATGAGTTTTGTACAGAAGCAAGGAATTTGAATTTTGGGTCTAACATGCCTATTATTTGGTATGCACAATCATTAAATTCTAAGGAATGTTCAGGAATAGATTGAGACAAAATAGTTAGCTTTATTTGACCCTCCCATGTTACTCCAATAGTTATCATATGTACCCATTCATGTGGAAAGACCCAGTACTAAATAACTGAAATACAAATTACTTGGATAAATATGGTTTTACTCGATGTTAATTGTTGTAAAGCCCGTTTTAACCAGTAATTTCTGGCAAATTACCCCTTTTTATTTCATTGGATCATGGTTTTTGTCTGGGATAAGGGGGGTCACAATTTTTTTTTATTTTGTGGTTTTCTTTGTACAGAATTAACAACATCGCAGTAAAAACACCCTATACCAATTATCTTAATGACGTCACAGTGTTGCTTGTAATAAAGAGAACAAGCGCACCCGGAGACCCTGAAGCTTGATTAGAGCTGGATTAAAAAAATAAATAATAAAATATTGTTTATTATTATTTTATACTGCAAGAATTGTTATCAACTCGCAATTGTTTTGCCCCCAAAATGATGACTAAAAGCAGGATGATGCTGTATTGCTGTGCACCCTAGGGTGTGACTCCATTTTTGTGAAATCCCAGATCCGACACTGCCTAAATGTCCCCCCCCCCCTCCCCATTCGAAGTAGTGATCGACGCCCATGACTCATATCATTACTCCTTTTCTCTCTTATGTATCAAACTTACCATTCGGAATCCTTCTCTAATTATCCACAACAGTGTACTCATATCCACCTGTAGTGATTGGTCTATAATTGACAACAAGAAAGGGTAACTACACGGCAAGGTATAATTAACGGGAACACAACAATTGCTTGTATGTATTCATATGCCATGTGTATAGTAATTCTGTGTGTTTCACACACTGGGAAAAACCTAAATTCTATTTCCGCGATTTAAGGGGGTCATGGTTCATGATAATCAGTGAATGCCCTCGCGGATCATCTACGGATGCCTGTTGATGCCATCAAGTTCATGGATTTGTTATAGCCTATTGGTACAACGTCGCGTATTATATGTACATTATGCTTTGATGTGAACTTCATGATTTGTTCAATACATAAACTCCATTTAAAGCTAGGATTGCTCCGGGGTTAGTTGTGTGAAAAATGATGGTTTCGAAATAGTTTCGGTAAATGATAATGTTTTTAATTATTCCTGTGGTTAAGATGCGCTGACAAAATCCACACGTGTGCATACATGTATATGAGTTCGTTGCCGATTATCTCCACGAATACGTTGCAAAATTCAAGCGTACTGTGAAACACACCTATCGTTCAAGTCAACTCATATTTTCCACCAGATAATTATAACTTATCCATCCAAGTACGTAGCTGTTATAGTAATTCAGATGTTGTGCATCAGTGAGATATGTGATGAATGAGGGAAACCGTACGAGACGAAATAATTCACATCTTGTATTACACTTGTATTACACCTATTGGCTTGTCAATCAAATAGTTATACCCGACAACTGCTGCTAATCACCATTTTGTTGATCAAGCTTTCCAGGGTTATGTGGTCTTATAGTATCCACTTTTGGGTTGAACAAAATATAATTTGCTGGCCAGTTTATCGTGAAACCCTACCAAAATGGAAATTGATGCTCTTGTAGTACACTGATCATTTGCTTGTAGTAGCTCTTTCCGACACTGTGTATCCACATCAATCGAGGTTAGGGAAAACAATTTTGTTCTTTCATCACCGCTAGTCTGGTAACATTAGGAGAGGAAGTTGAACTTGAATGCACGCAAGGCTTTATCTTGAGCCTAGACGTGTTGTGAATGTGTTCACATCGCGCTGGCTGAACCTGCACACTATGCAGTGCAACTAAATTTCTCATAAATATACTGGTGCAAGACTACGTGTCCGAGTGTTTCACGAGAACTTTCACCAAAATAATCTAGATTGATGTATTCAGATAAAATGCGAGACAAGAATGTCATTGCCACTGCAAATATATTGCATTAATCCCACCAGTCATTGAGTTTTCAATTTGTAGTCGAGCGTCAGAAAGTTATTTTTCAAAGTTTCTCATGTACAGAAACGGCCATCGAAGTAAAACATATATAATTACAAACAAGTATGCATGCAAAAAGTATTTATTATTCCTTTTGCAAAGATGTATCAGTTTTGATTTTGTGTTCGTGGGATATGAATTTTCTTCGAAATATAAGCTTTTGTATTATGACAGAACACATACAAAGAGGAATGTTGAAGATGCGTAGCTCACATTTATATTAATCGCTCAAAATCGGTGGAAACATTTACAAAGTTAATTTTAATTCGGTCCCAGCATGTCCCAGCATTGGTTAATATATGGAACACCTTTACCAGTCCGTTCTGAGGATGCTGCTGCTGAATTATTCATAAACCTTCAGCAAAATTAATAATTTATGTCTGCAAATTTACTTTAACCAATGACAGTAAGTAAAATGTTGGGCTCGTCTATATTTAAATAAGTGATACCATAACTAATTACTTATCTAATGCATTATGTATTATGGTTTCTCTATCAAATCATTAGCGAAGAAAAACATAAGACCACAGAACGGACTGTGTTAGTCTACCGGGTGTAGGTGTTAGAAATGTTTACCAGAAATTAAATCACTCGGGGGGATACAAGCCTGTTTGATTTGGTGGTTTGTCTGAGGCTCAATATTGTTATGGTGTGTGTCGTCACCACTACAGAACAAAGTCGTTAATCCTGTTGAACATTGCACCCATTCACTGATTTTTTATCATGATACAATGTTTTGTTTTGTAATACAGGGTGTCCCCATAAAAAGTATACCGAGATAAAAATTACTGTAATGGCAAAACTACTTTATATATGGGAAAGAGAAATATATCTCTAGAAAGGGCAGAATGTCCTCTTTGCAATGGTATACAGCTTGTGATGTTATTGACACAGATGAGTGAACAAATTAGACAGATGTTAAGGGTACTGAAAGCAGGACTGTGACAAGTTTGCATATTTGAATAACAAAGCTCAACCATGCAAGTGTGCAGAATACCAAATGCCTTTGCTTTTTCAACACATGAATGTTCATCCTACCTGCATTGTGTAATGTGCTTACTGGATGCAGCAAAAGCATTGCATGCTGTAGGAAACTTTCACTTCATCAGCAAACATGGTCCAGTTCACAGTTGAGCAGAGGGCATTTGTTGTCCAGAAGTACCATGAAACAAAAAGTTATGTTGCAACTCAAAATGCCTTCAGGATTCGTTTCCCGGACAGGGAACCGCCAACAAAACGGACTATCTGGAAAAATGTAAAAAGTATGGCGAACATGGCACAAGTTTAAACCGTAACACAGGTCGATCTGGACGTCCACGAACTGGAAGGTCTCAGGAAAACATCGAATTGGTAAGAGAAGCAGTTGAAAGAAACCCAAGGATTAGCAGCAGGAGAAATGGTACTGGTATACCACATTCAACGTTCAACAACATCACACGAAATGATTTACACCTTCATCCCTATCACATCCATGTTCAGCATCAACTCCTGCAAGCAGATTATGACAGAAGAGTCACATTTTCACGTTGGTTTTTGGATAAATGTAACAGGGATGAACAGTTTCTTCAATTCTTTATCATTGGAGATGAGGCAGGTTTTTGCATGAATGGATAGTTAACTTCCATAACAAGCATGTGTATGCTGAACGTCGTAATCCACCTGCAGCTGCGTCCTATGAGCGAAACATGAGCAGGGAGAGGGTGAATGTATGGGTTGGATTGTGTGGTAATGGATCATTATTAGGACCATTTTTCTTCCAAGGAAATTTAAATGGACAGGACTATTTGAATCTGATTAATGAATCTGTGGTGCCAGCAATGGAACAGATCTTCCCGAGACAACGACGTAGAGCTTTCAGGAGGGTGTGGTGGGCTCAGGATGGCGCCCCACCTCACAGACTTGTTGCTGTGAGGCAACGTCTGGCAGAACCTTTTGGGAACAGAGTAATTGCTGTTTACAATGAAGTTGAATGGCCGCCACGTTCGCCGGATTTGACACCATGCGATTTCTTTTATGGGTGACCTGCAGAACAAAAATTTTCACTACACCCCCAGCCAATGTTCAGGAGTTACGTGCAAGAATAGTGGAAGAAGTCGATAATCTCCATCAAGACCCTGGAATGATCAGACGAGCAGTAAGGGACATGTTACGAAGATGTCAGATGTGCATTGACAGGAATGGTGGCCATGTGGAGGGCACAGCACATTAAACTTTTGAGGTAAGTAGCGAAAACAAAGCAGATTACATTGTTTTAGGTACATTCCTTGTTTTCAAGAATGTGTTGAAAAAGCAAAGGCATTTGGTATTCTGCACACTTGCATGGTTGAGCTAATTTGTTATTCAAATATGCAAATTTGTCACAGTCCTGCTTTCAGTACCCTTAACATCTGTCTAATTTGTTCACTCATCTGTGTCAATAACATCACAAGCTGTATACCATTGCAAAGAGGACATTCTGCCCTTTCTAGAGATATATTTCTCTTTCCCATATATAAAGTAGTTTTGCCATTTCAGTAATTTTTATCTCGGTATACTTTTTATGGGGACACCCTGAATAGCTATTGTAAAGTGTTTAATGGTGAACAGTCATTATTTAGACCCTTTGTTAAACTTGTCTTGTTCTTGTTAAATGTCCTTTGATATCGTCTGTGTGATAATAACATGTTTAAATGTATTATTTATGATTTACTACAGACTGTAACTCTCTATAACTGTCCAGAATTATTTGCTGTGTGAATTAAGTGCCCGTAAACTATGACATAGAGTAGGCAAAAGCCTTCTGGAAACCAGTATACAGGTGATTCCACTTACTGGTTTTGAACGTGAAGCTCCATTATTAACCTATATTATAATAGGTTTTCTGCATATTTCCTAGCAACGTAAAAACATATAAGTATTTATCATTTTATATATGATGAGCATTGACTCATAAATATGTAGGCTTATCGTGCAACAAAAATATAAATAAATAAATAACAAATCGTGTAAAAGAAAATATCCTCAAAATTACTTGATCGTATTTCAAGCAGTCAGCGCAAGCAGTGCACTGTCTGTAGAGCAATTTAGTACTTTTAATATGTAGACAGCGGGGATATTGTACATGTTGTCACACGATGAGAAAGGAGTAAAGTATCAAATAAAATGTCTAACCATGGCTGGCAAAAGCGCATTTCCCTCTGTCACAATGATTTTTTTAATTTTTACTGGTTCACTGTTTGGGCAAATTAGTGTTTATAAAGATAATTAAGGTAATTTATTGTTGCATATTTTATTAGTTACAAAGATGCAGTGGTAAAATTTAATAAATATACATGGTTTTATATAGACGATGTTACCAATAACATGCTTACAAAAAGAGCCCCAAAGGTCAGTCTGCACCGGACTCAAAATGTACACTGGTCTATGTCAAGAAACCATAACATCTGATATTTTGAGATCTCAGCAAAAAAATATTTAAAAAATAGAAATTCAGAGTTTGTGAACAAACTCAAGGTGTTCGGAAGTGACGGTAATTGATGTCCTCATCAATTGGGATCATTGTTAAAATGTGACTTAAGATTCGTCAAATGAGTACTTTAGGGAATGACATCCTCTGTGTAGTCGTAGTTATCTGGGCAAAGATAAACTAGTTGCATTGCTGCTGTACAGTTTTCAACTCGTTCAGGCAGAAATGATGCATGTTTCATATAATTTAGGAATATCTTATGTTCATGTTGCCAATATTGAACCATCTGTGTTAGTTCTGCAGTATTTATAAGCAAATTTTCTACAACTAATTCACGCAAGTTGAAATGCTTACAACATTTGAACAGCAATTAAACATAGTTCTACATTGTGATGTCTGAATTCACTTATATCTTTCATTTGGGCAAGCTGTAATCTTAGTTCCAAGACCTTGGTGTTTTCACGTCCATAAAACCATCATACACTTATGTCATGAATCAACCATAGAGGGCGCTGTTTCAAGTTTAAGTTTGATTCGTCTAGGCAGGATCCAAAACTTGAACTTGAAACAAGAAGGTTTTGGAACCAAGACTAGGCAAGCTGCTGCACAATAGCTGTAATAAATACCATTACCAATATTCGTCCCTTCATCGTCCAGGCGGCCGTCCACATTCAGAATAATGTGAAATTATTTTAATAATTGACCTTCCAAATGTATGTTTTCAGATGATGTTGTGATTCACAACAACTTTTACAAAGAAACTACTTAGTTTTGTAAATAAGGCATGTAATACCTCTCTGCATTTTATACGGCTGCTCTCCTATCTTAGTGAACACTAACAATTTACTTCAAACAAATGTTTGAAATTACACATTAATTGTGAACAAATTTTATATTGTGCTCACCTGTATAATTTATATGTAAATTCTGTAATTTTATGCATTCATTATATTCGTTTAAAAAAAAAACAAGGTCTACAAATTCTAGTTTCATTTGTTATTTAATAAATAAATAAATAAAACGAAACATCATATAAATGTACAGTAATGGATTTATTTATTTGTTTATTTCTTTTCATTTGTCTCGTCTGTTTTCAAAAGTAAGTTGCCTTACTCATTTCAAAGAAATAGCTTTTCGGTATTGGCTTTTTCAACAGCCCTTTCCATTCGTACAAAAATGACACTGCAGTATTAAGTTAATACGATCTATGGTTTTAGAAATATTGTAGCGCATCCGTTATTGGCTTAAACGCCCAACCACACATCTATAAAATAGATTTTATCCTGCAAGAGCTTTAGCCTGTGAAACCGCAAACGTCCCCGTGAAGACCGCCAGCTGTTTTCCAGTAGATAACGATCTCAGTCTCTGCGGTTTGTAAACAATGGGCCCCAGACATGCCAGAACCACGAGTGTCTGGTGTGTGTTAAGTCAATGGGATTTTGGCCCAGAAAAGGAATTTTGAAGAAAAAAAACAAATCAAAACTTTGACCTTCCGGTACGACCGGAAGCAAATGTCAGACGATTTTGACGTTAACTTCTCAAATGTTGCCTAAGCCTTGATCTATCAGATCCCAGATTATGAACATCATAGCTTTAGTATATTTTGATATACAGTCGATAGCAAATGGTCATTTTTGATACCTGATGACGTCATCATGACGTAACAACTTCTGACGTAACAACTTCTAGATTCATCTACATGATAAGGTCTTTATATGTGTGAAGTTTCAAGGTTGTGTGAAATTGTTAACTTGCACTTTCGATGTAGAGAAGAGTTAAGGAGAAGAAGAAGAAGTAAAAAAAAAATATATAAAAAAAAACGGAACAATTACAATAGTTGTTCGGCTGAAATGCCGAACACCTAAAAAATAAAAAAAATGTGGAGAAGTACAAAATGTACAAACTGAAGGTAACACAAAGTGTAAACAAGGCACATGGTACAGAACTTTAAAATGAATGTACATCATTTTTAATAATTCGGAAATTTGATAATCTGGTATTTATATATGGATTGGTGAAATTCTTGCGTCGGGAGATAATAATCTGGTATTTGTTGTACCTTCTCTTTAAAGGCAGTACACAATTTTAGTAACATTTTTGTAAATGCATAACTTACAGCAAGAGATCTGTATACAGGTTTAATCTTATTTCGTTCTGTCGTTAACGAGAAGATAGTAAAAAATCCTTCAGATTGTTTCTAATCATTCCAACGTGGAATTTCTTCGAATGACAGAAATAACTTTTGACGAAATAATTTTAAACGATAGCTCCCGATACATAAATATTTCAAGGAATGTCCGATACCATCGTCAACTTAAACACTATCGTTTTATGTGATCCTGTATTAGTTTTTCAAGAATACCAATAATGGATAGTGGCTTTAAATGTTACCAGCTGATACACGGTCTATACAGCATCTGAAAGGACAATGTTTGAGTTTACGTGTAATATTAAGATATTCACATACAATTTAGGCTGACCACATTTTAATGAAACTTTTCAGTAATCAGTAAATTACGACCATAAAAGCCCGCCCAAAAGTAATGACAACAAAAGTGTTTATTACATTTTCATTATGAATTAGATCCATGGGCCTACAGTCACCTGTTGACGTATGTTGTAACGCTATCGTTAGAATAATTTGTTGTTTTGATTTGTTGAAGTTTTATTGTTTTAACGAGCAGCCGAATTTTGGACTCCCAAGTCACAATAATCATACCCGCTGAAAGATCTTGACGGAGTGTCTATCAGCAACCACAAGGTCACCGGTAGGACTAAATGTCATGCCTAAAGGATTATACAATCCATGAGCTACACAGCTGATGTGTACTCCCTGTGCATCATAATGATGTATCTCACAGTTTCCTTGTGTACTGTAATGAAGAGAAACATAGATGTCCCCAGCATCGTCGCAGCACACACCGGTGGGTTTCACTGGTTTCCCGTCGATAGAAGTGCTGATATTGAACACTTCATTACCCATTAAATCCACACAAATAAATTTCCTGTTCTCGTAATGCGTAAAGATCATATGCTTATTGCTGCTTATAGCCATATACGTGAAATCACGAATCATGTCATGTGATATAGATGTAATCAAAGATCCATCCTGATGATGGAGACATAACAAATTTCTTCCACTGTCAGCAACTGCTATCCGATTATTATTGTCTACAGCAACACCAAACAGTGCACTCTTTGAATGTCCCTCTGCGTCATCTTGTGAGGGTCTGAACTGACGAATGAATTTCAGATTATTGTCATACACCTTCACATTCTGTCCATCAGTAACCAGAAGCATGTCATCACTGGTCACTGCAACACCCCACGGTGATTTCAGTTTACCTTCCTCTGTCTCACTTTGAGCGCCTGTAGTTTTATAACATCCAGTTGAGGTGAACGTTGATAATCGCTTGCTTCTTGAATCTACTACGACAATATCTCCATTGCTGAAATAAGCAACGTCTCGGGCAAACGTGAATTCTCCGTCACCCTCTCCTTCCTTGCCAAACTCTGTCTTCAGCTGCCATTTCTCTTCATCTAGTATTTCACCGAGATCTGCATCATGAACGACATCATGACATTTGAACCCGACGAATGACTGGTTGTGCTGTGCCGATTCAAACTGAAGATCCTTGGGGAATTCTAAGTTATGCATAACCTTTGGCTTGAGGTCCAATAGCTCGAAATCGTCGGCTTGTTGCATTAAATCATTGACTGAAGCTATGATTTGCTCTGCTCGGTTCATCTTGTCACGGTTGTTGTTCAGTACTTTCTCATATATAGCACCTCTTTCTTGACCGATCTGTTTGACTTTATCTTGGAGGAGTTGAGATTTATTTCTGATTTTAGCTATCTCCTGTTCCTCCTTCGCGGAAATATCACGACAAGCTCGGGCCATCATCAATCGGAATCTGTTTCTTGAATGCTCTACCGAGTCACTGACGGCTTTAAAATGTTCTCTACTCTCTTCAAACTTCTTGAAAATGTCTTCTACTTCTTTTCGGTACGATCGAACAGAATCAGCGATGTCACTGTATTTGTGTTCTACTGACCGGTGATCAATTGCTGCGCATTTTCCACATGTGAGAATATGACAGGTGTCGCAGTAAAAACACACTTCCTGGTTGATGTGCTTAATGCAGTTTGGAGCATCAGTTTTCCTGAAATCTTTTGCAGCGTCTTTGGTTAGACTCTCGTTTGACTGGATTCGATGATTTTTAGTTAATTTCCATCGCAAATGGGCTTGTTAGCATTCCTGACAAATGTTTGCTTCACAGTCCAGACATCGCGAGACGGCTTCCAATCCTTCATCACATTGCTCGCATATCCGCGAGGGCAGTGGTTTGTCTCCCTTTAGCTGCTCCTGCTTATTGACTTCATCGACAAGAGAACTCAAGAAAAAACAGTTTGCTAGACTTGACAAACCTTTATTTGGAACTGCTGTCTCCTGCCTGCAAACTGGGCAAACAATATTATCTGTCTTCGCTGTTTTTCAACAAGTTCTTCAAGGCAATTCAAGCAGTAGCAGTGAAGACAGTCCAGAATTTTCGGATCGGTAAAACGAGTGCAGCAGATTGGGCATTCAATGTATATATGACTAATCTTGCACGTCTGCTCAGATAGGGGTGCAGCTTCAACCATGTTGCTTAATAACTGCTGACCTGTTATACCAAAAATAAGAAAGAAAATGTAAAGTGGCACACGAAAAGAATAATAATCTGATGAATCAATTAAGGCTGTACCAGTTATCTAGATACATGTACCTGACCGAAAGTGCTATTACCGAGTTCCATTGTTGGTTCCTGTTTCCCGTAAACGACTTTTAAAAAGATTGAACATTTAAGCCACACAAATGGAAGTCTCCGATCATTTGTGTGTGTGGGGCCCCCATTTGTGTGTGTGTGTGTGTGTGGGGCCCCCATTTGTGTGTGTGTGTGTGTGGGGCCCCCATTTGTGTGTGTGTGGGCCCCCATTTGTGTGTGTGTGGGGCCCCCATTTGTGTGTGTGTGTGGGGGGGATGCTATACGAGTCGTTTTTAATATAGAGGCGGGAAATTATTACAGTAAGTCCACATGTATTTTTACTCTAATAAAACAAGAGAAACTTATGTTCATATTGGTTATTTTATACATTGGGGAGTATTTATGTGTTTTACAAATTGTTTACAGGTACCCGGGTATCCAAATGTTTCCAAATGCATATCCGGTTCCCCAAATAACCGAAAACGCAGAGCCTTAGAATCGTCCAGCCGAATTTAACCCATTTTGGCATTGAAATGTTGAGTAAGACGCATAAAATCAACAAATAAATATGAACAAGACTGAACAGGAGGATGTGGCTGGCAATTTCCAGTAATCGTGGTCATTATTGTATGTTGTGGGCCACTTTCATTTTGTTAACAACACAAATTGATAAATATGTACACCCTCAAACAATGATATGTTTTGCAGATTCAAAATGCTATAGGCCTAGTCTTTCTCTTGGTCTCAAACTATCTGTGCATATGTTGCCCATGTATATGTAAATAAGCCAATAATTGAGATGGAATTAACACTTGTGTAAGTGTTCCCCCACGCTATTTTGTATTATCTCCAGAATGCTATATTTTGTGATGACAACCGTTTATTTTGAACAGGTTCATTGGAATTTTCACTTTTTATTTGTAAATTCTAGCTGTAAAATGCAAATAGTAATTCTTGTTGCCAAATATATGAATAAACAGTATACATTTACAGCATGAATGCACATGATTATGTCTGCATTTACCAACAATAGCGGTAATAGCACAATGGAAAATAGCGGTTGTCTTAGGTGACATCACCCCGTATTGTTTGTAACGACGACCAATGGAAAACGAAACAAAAAAGGGAAATTTGCAAAACATAATTTATTTAAATGTATATCGTGGTCTATTATGGTGACCTACGGACACGTTTATGACCTCATATGATAGATCTCAACATCTGACGTTTTATGAAGTTGGGCTGAAGATTAAAGAAACATTGATCATGTAGACCTTGAATGATACGGGGGGGGGGGGCATTTTCATGGGATATGAATCCTTGAATCCTTGAATCATGCTTATTAAAAAAGGAACGGGTATTTATGCCTTGCTTTGTTATTTGAAAGAAAACAAAAATACTAAATCATTTTACCAACTCATGCGAGGCCCAAATTAATGTTTTTGGCCATACAACTTTGAGAAGCATGCCTTCACCCCTTCTCCCTTGGGTCTAAATATGTCACTGTTCGATATAATTATACGAAATGACAACGATGTCACTAAACTCAAGTACGCCTATGTGTACGTTGTTGTTGTTTTTTCCCTTTTGCACTCATACTCATTCTATCATTACTATCACGGTGGGTGCAAACCTACACTCTTATAACGACCTAGTCAAAATATTGACTGGTTTTCCTAGTTGTTGAAAACTGACTAGGAAATTAGTTAAACATACAAACATTTAAAAAATAACAACGGATTTAGTCATACAACTAGAAAAAGTAATTTGATTTGACTCCAATTTTAGTTATTTAAATAATCCTGACTAGAAAAAACTAGTCAGATTGACTGATTTTCAGTTGCACCCAGCTGACCCTTAATGGTTAGTCAAATCTTACTGGTTTCTAGTCAAATCTAACTTATGTTTTTTAGAGTGTATGTTTAAAGCACGATGTTTCTATCCAGTGCATTGCACCTACCATTATTGTTTTTTCTCGAGATGTCCTCAACAAATTTTGTTGTCATGTCCAGCAAGTTTCACCTATGGTTTCACCGAGTAACGGATGGACCTCAACGGATTGACATCAATGGTAAACACGACATGCAGGGGTTATGTGTGTCGTTAACGGGTCTTGTCGAGTAGGTGTTTTCGCAGAGCAGAAAAAACCCAAATGCTGTTTTCGTCGCACAATGAGCAGGTCATGGTTCATGGTAACGCGGTTGCCATCGCGGATCATCTACGGATGCCTATTTATGCCATAACGTTCATTCCTGGTTCTATGTACAACGTCGCATACAACAAAGTACAGCTTATCAACGATAAGCAAAGTACAGGTTGTGTTAAATATTACCATGTATATGCACTGTACAACAACATACCAAACAGGCGTTTGGTAAAAATTTACTGAGCAGTGATGTTAATTAATTACCTCATTGATGAGTAATTCACTGAACTCCTAAGTAATCCACTGTCAAGTTAATGTACAAAATTCACCGGTAAATTGTTATAATAATAGTCGCGATGAGCAGGGCCGTAATGCGAGGGTATAATATTGTATAATATAGTTATTATACAGAGACTTATGTTAAACAGGCTCATCCCCCATATCCAGAGGCAACCCTTTGGGATGTACCCCCATGAAAAGTCACCAACAGGACTACCAACAAACGGAAAACTCAAGAGCTCTGATACCTAAAAAAAACATGTAATAGTTTGAGCTGCTATAATATTCCCGTTAAAAGACGTAGTTTACCTATAGAGAAACTGCATATTCGGTGTTTTCGAGTGTTTGCAGAAAACACAGAATCACTGGGACACTCGGGTTTATGCCCCAGTCACATTTGCCCTACGGCTAGGATACGGCAGCCGTAGACCCCCAAAATGGAGAGATACCTGCGCCGGCCGCAGAGGATTTGCGGGGGCCTCAGGGTAGCCTTAGGGCGTATCCCTATCTTTTACGGACCGTAGGGGTCGCCGTGAGATTATAGCGCCGCGTTATAACTTTTTTCTTTTCTAGGTTCGCCGTAGCAATTAGACACGCCGTAGCCATGCCGTAGGCGGTTCCACGTCGACCATACGTTGGCCGTACGGTGGCCTTGCGTTTGCCGTACGCTTGCCCTAGGGTGTTATGACTTTTGTGGACCCCCAAAATATTGCGGCGGCCGCAGGAATCCCACGGCCACCATAGGGCAGTCTCAAGGCGGCCTTACGGTACCCGTACGGTCGCCGTAGGGTCTCCCTGCGGCGACCGTACGGCGACCGTGGGTCTGCCTTGCTATTTGTCAAAACCCTACGGCCGCCGCAGGGTCGCCTTGAGGCAACCGTGCGTCATCACTTCAAAGGCCGTACGGCAGCCGCAGGTTTTCTGTCTCCAAAAATTCTAAATACGCCGTGCGGCTACCTTTACATATGTGACTGCTAGTGTATGACACCGTGGGAATGCTGCGGCGGCCCGATAATTGCTACTGGCCGTAGATATTATAGACCCTACGGCCGCCTTGGCAAATGTGACTGGGGCATTACGAACTTGAACCAATGAGTTCGTGTTTACAAGTGCAGGTAATTTATGTAAACTTCTCGGTCAACGAGAATGCCCGATAACGACATGCCGGTTAGTTTACTTTAATGCAGTTTGTATATTAATTGATGGATAGATTGTTAAACTGAGTTCTGTTAAGAAATAACAGTTGTTGACAAAATGCTGGGGAGTAGGGTGTCATTGGGCGTAATAAAAAACAATATTAAAACATTAAGCGGGACCATATCCAACATTTGAATAATAAAAAAAGTTCTCAGAAACTTTATAACGCAAATGTGTTTATTCAAGACTGCGTATTTCCATTTTTTCTGTAATTAAACACTTGTTGATATTAGATATTTTAACAAGATGTTCCATATTTTGCAAGCAAAACAAATCGTACACTCTTTATTAATAGGTATTCCGTTCTTGGACTGATTTCTCATTCAATTGGTTTGAATCTTTGGATCACCGAAGCTGTAAGATCATGGCTATTGCGACCCCAGAAGACCCAGAAATATCATTTTGGTCTGAGTGAAGTCAGCCTGAGGGCAGAAACAAATGTCTGTAATATCTACGTGTATGTTTTGCACTTGTATATTATTATTATTATTATTATTATTATTATTATTATTATTATTATTATTATTATTATTATTATTATTATTATTATTATTATTATTATTATTATTATTATTATTATTATTATTATTATTATTATTATTATTATTATTATTATTATTATTATTATTATTATTATTATTATTATTATTATTATTATTATTATTATTATTATTATTATTATTATTATTATTATTATTATTATTATTATTATTATTATTATTATTATTATTATTATTATTATTATTATTATTATTATTATTATTATTATTATTATTATTATTATTATTATTATTATTATTATTATTATTATTATTATTATTATTATTATTATTATTATTATTATTATTATTATTATTATTATTATTATTATTATTATTATTATTATTATTATTATTATTATTATTATTATTATTATTATTATTATTATTATTATTATTATTATTATTATTATTATTATTATTATTATTATTATTATTATTATTATTATTATTATTATTATTATTATTATTATTATTATTATTATTATTATTATTATTATTATTATTATTATTATTATTATTATTATTATTATTATTATTATTATTATTATTATTATTATTATTATTATTATTATTATTATTATTATTATTATTAAACAAGTCAATAAACAAGTCAATTTTCCTTTAATGCTTAAAATGTAATTTCTCTTTTGAAAGTTTATATATTGGATTCGTAATTCTTTAATAACCTAAATGATCAAGTTTTAATATAGTCCTAACATAATTATACTTATTGTTAATTAAGCCGATAATTGAGTTAATCTTACCCAGAAATAATGATGACCGAGGTGCTGTCATTGAAAAAGTGCATTTATCGCAAATTCGCTTTTAGGAAAGATATAGAAAGAGTACTCTTTCGTTAATTCCACATAAGAATTAATGCAACAATCCTGAATGTATTTTCACTATACTCTTTATAAAGGGGTAATATCGTACGATCAATACGACATGGAATCAGAGTGCTAGATTTAGATTAACTCAGTGACTGAAAATAATACATACCCCACATGATAAGGTCATATTACCGTTGCTACTGCATAAATGAGCCAGTAATTTTCAGACACCGATTTCATGCCTTGTTCAAAGTCTGTTCTGATCGTGACGATATTGTCCCTTTATTGACAGAACGTTTTGATCAAAAACTTCCACAGTTTGGTTATTTAATATTGATACAAAGAGGGTATGTGTACTTGATGACATCGTGTTTCCAAATATAACCAACTATAACCAATGCTATACCTTTCCGTTAGGCCTGTTTATGCCCTTTGGTTGATTAAACTTGTTTTGTTATTGTCAAATTTATATATCCTAGGATATCGTTTGTAAATCTCTCACTGTCCATAATCACTTGCTGGGTGAATCAATTGTTCATTGGTTATGACATAGAGTAGACGGAAACTCTGGAAACCAGGTACACGCTAAGTGATTCCCCTCATTGATTTCCAACGTTAAACCCTATTATTGGTCTACATTTTAATACGTTTTCTGCGTCTTTCCTTCAACGTAAATACATATACTTTATTTAAAATTTCATATATACTGAGCATTGCCTCAGTTTTCATATCGTGAAAACAAATAAATAAATAACAAATCATGTTTTCGAAAATATCCTTTATTACTTGATCGTATTTCATGCAGTCAGCACTTTTTTAATTCTTTTAGCCAGAGCAAGCTATACCTATGACATAAGACAAAAGACATTATACTGGTACTTAAGACAGATGGGATATCGTAATGTTGTCACACGGTAAGCAAGTACTACCAAATAAAATATTTGTAATATTATTATCATTTGTTTGGCATTTTATAAAGATTTCTGAGACAATTATTGCTGAAGTTTAATATTGCACATTTTATGGGTAACAGATACAATGTTTAAATTTGATAAATATACTTGGTTTTACTTTTGTAAATATGATTTTTGTCTGCCAATAATGTTTAAATCATATACGGCACTTTAAAGGGAAGGTACAGCATTGGTAATCTGGTAAATATAATACATTCTCCAAGGCCTTTGTGTAAAGAAAAAACGGCTGATGCCGGACTCGAACCCGCGACATCTCGAATACCATACGAGCGCTCTACCAACTGATCTAACCAGCCCCTATTTTGGTGGGCGGTCCACTTTTACCAATTATCTATTGCTCTCTCTCTATTGGCATAAGTGGACCGCCCACCAACATAGGGGGAAAATTATGCGACCAAACCGTTCCGATCCGACGCGCCTTGATCAAGGCTAATACAGTCATCGCTAATAAGTTTTAATAGTGTTTGCCGTGTACAAGCCTGATTGTGTCAATCAGTCTGTGAATT
Source organism: Zoroaster sp. YZ-2022 (assembly GCA_029582265.1). Lineage (NCBI taxonomy): Eukaryota > Metazoa > Echinodermata > Asteroidea > Forcipulatida > Zoroasteridae > Zoroaster > Zoroaster sp. YZ-2022. Next base: position 9,776,439 of record CM055829.1, on the reverse strand, counting down.
AACGAATTAAATAAGTTTATCAATTGGACTCCACGTCACATTACTTATATCCGCTGAAAAATCTTGACGGATAACATATCAGCAATTACAAGGTCACCGGCAGGAGTGAATGTCATGCCTAAAGGATTATATAATCCATGAGCTACACGGCTGATGTGTACTCCTTTTGGATCATAATGATGTATCTCACTACCTTCGATATCGTCGTTATGAAAAGAAATATAGATGTCTCCAGCATCGTCACAGCAAACACCGATGGGTTTGACTGGTTTCCCGTCGATGTAAGTGCTGATGTTGAACACATCGTTACCAGTAACATCCACACAAAGAACCCTGCTGGCCTCGTAATTTGTAAAGATCAGACGCTCCTCATTACTAACGGCTATATCACATAGATCATCAATCATTTCATTGAGTATAGTTGAAGTCATCGAAAATGTTAGTATTTTAGATATTCAGATCAAGCTTATCACATTTTAATGAAACCATTCAATAATCAGTGAATTTCAACCCAACAATACCGGCTCAAAAGTAATCAATATGGCAACAAATGTGTTATCATTAAACGAATTAGACCCATATTATCAGTCAAGTGTTGACGGCTGTAATAACGCTACCGCTAGAATACTTTATTGTTTTGACTTGAGTTTTAGTGTTTGATGTGAATTAACAAGCAGCTGAATTGTACAAGTTTATCGATTGGACCCCAGGTCACAGTATTCATACTCGGTGAAAGATCTTGACGGAGTTCAGATCAGCAACCACAAGGTCACCGGTAGGACTAAATGTCATGCCTAAAGAATTATACAATCCATGAGCTACACGGCTGATGTGTACTCCTTCTGGATCATAATGATGTATCTCACAATTTCCTTGTGTACCGTAATGAACAGAAACATAGATGTCCCCAGCATCGTCGCAGCACACACCAGTGGGTTTCACTGCTTTCCCGTCGATGGAAGTGCTGATATTGAACACTTCATTACCCATTAAATCCACACAAATACATTTCCTGTTCTCGTAATGAGTAAAGATCATATGCTTATTGCTGCTTATAGCTAAAAACGTTGAATCACGAATCATGTCATGTGATAGAGATGTAATCAAAGATCCATCCTGATGATGGAGACATAACACATTTCTTCCAATGTCAGCAACTGCTACCCTATTATTATTGTCTACAGCAATACCTTTCAGCACACTCTTTGAATGTTCCTCTGCGTCATCTTGTGAGGGTCTGAACTGACGAATAAATTCCAGATTATTGTCATACACCTTCACATTCTGTCTATCAGTAACCAGAAGCATGTCATCACTGGTCACAGCAACACCCCACGGTGATTTCAGTTTACCTTCCTCTGTCTCACTTTGAACGCCTGTAGTTTTATGACATCCAGTTGGGGTGAATGTTGATAATCGCTCGCTTATTGTATCTACTACGACAATGTCTCCATTGCTGAAACAAGCAACTTCCGTGGCAAACTTGAATTCTGCGTTACCCACTGCTTCCTCGCCGAACTCTGTCTTCAGCTGCCATTTCTCTTCATCTAGTATTTCACCGAGATCTGCATCATGAACGACATCATGACATTTGAACCCGACGAATGACTGGCTATGCTGCGCCGATTCAAACTGAAGATCCTTGGGGAATTCTAAGTTATGCATAACCTTTGGCTTGAGGTCCAATAGCTCGAAATCGTCGGCTTGTTGTATTAAATCATTGACTGAAGCTATGATTTGCTCTGCTCGGTTCATCTTGTCACGGTTGTTGTTCAGTACTTTCTCATATACAGCACCTCTTTCTTGACTGATCTGTTTGACTTTATCTTGAAGGAGTCGAGATTTATTTTTGATTTTAGCAATCTCCTCTTCCTCCTTAGCCGAAATATCATGACAAGCTCGGGCCACCATCAAACGCAATATGTTTCTTGAATGCTCTACCGAGTCAGTGACGGCTTTAAATTGTTTTTTGCTCTCTTCAAACTGTTGGCAAATCTCTTCAACGTCTTTACGGTATGATTGAACACAATCAGCGATTTCACTTAACTCGTGTTCTGCTGTCCGGTGATCAAACGCGACACATTTCCCGCAGGCCAGCACCTGGCAAGTGTTGCAATAAAAACACAATTCCTGATTGATGTGCTTAATGCAGTTCGGAGCATATGTTTTCCTGGCATCTTTTGCAGAGCCTTTGGTTAGACTCTCGTTTGACTGGATTCGATGATTCCTTGTTAATTTCAAACGCAAATGGGCTTTTTCACATTCCTGACAAATGTTTGCCTCACAGTCTAGACATCGCGAGACGGCTTCCAATCCTTCATCACATTGCTCGCATATCCGCGACGGCAGTGGTTTGTCTCCCTTTAGTTGCTCCTGCTTATTGACTTCATCGACAAGAGAACTCAAGAAAAAGCAGTTTGCTAGACTTGACAAACCTTTATCTGGAACTGCTGTCTCCTGTCTGCAAACTGGGCATACAATATTATCTGTCTTCGGATCCTGTTTTTCAACAAGTTCTTCAATGCAATTCAAGCAGTAGCAGTGAAGACAGTCCAGAATTTTCGGATCGGTAAAACGAGTGCAGCAGATTGGGCATTCAATGTGTATATGACTAATCTTGCATGTCTGCTCAGATAGGGGTGCAGCTTCAGCCATTGTCGCTTAATAACCACTGACCTGTTATACCAAAAATAATGAAAAGAATAATAATCTGATGAATCAACTAAGGCTGTGCCGGGTATCCGGATACCTGACCTAAACTGCCATTACCCAGTTCCATTTTCGGTTCCAGTTACCCGTAAATGACTTTAAAAAAGATTGAACATGTAAGCCACACAAATGGAAGTCTCCGATCACATGTGTGTGGGGGGGGGGGTGCTATACGAGTCGTTTTTAATATAGAGGCGGGAAATTATTACAGTAACTCCACATGTATTATGACTCTAATAAAACAAGAGAAACTTGTGTTCATATTGGTTATTTTATACGTTAGGGAGTATTTATGTGTTTTTACAAATTGCTTACGGTTACCCGGGTTTCCGAATATTTCCAAATACATATCCGGTTCCCGAAATAACCGAAAACGCAGAGCCTTAGAATCAACCAGCCGAATTTAACTCTTTTTGGTATTGAAATATTGAGTAAGACGTGTAAAATCAACAAATAAATATGAACAAGACTGAACAGGAGGCTGTGGCTGCATTTTCCAGTAATGGTGGTCATTATTGTATTCTCATAATGCATAGTTGTGGGCCACTTTCATTTTGTTAACGACACAAATCGATAAATATGTACACCCTCAAAATAAGATATGTTTTGCAGATTCAAAATGCAAAAGGCCTACAGTCCTTCTCTTGGTCCCAAACTATCTGTGCATATTTCTATGAGGTCCAAATTGTGAGATCTCTGATTACACAAGGTCGTTTGCCAGCCACCTTTGGAGAAAATGCATTGTTTGTTGCCATGTATATGTAAATAAGCCAATAATGCATTGTTTGTTGCCATGTATATGTAAATAAGCCAATAATGCATTGTTTGTTGCCATGTATATGTAAATAAGCCAATAATGCATTGTTTGTTGCCATGTATATGTAAATAAGCCAATAATGCATTGTTTGTTGCCATGTATATGTAAATAAGCCAATAATGCATTGTTTGTTGCCATGTACATGTATATGTAAATAAGCCAATAATGCATTGTTTGTTGCCATGTATATGTAAATAAGCCAATAATGCATTGTTTGTTGTCATGTATATGTAAATGAGCCAATAATGCATTGTTTGTTGCCATGTACATGTATATGTAAATAAGCCAATAATTGAGATGGAATTAACCCTTGTGTACAATGTTCCCTCACGATGATATTTTGTATTGTATCTCCAGAATGCTTCGGCCGATCATATTCAAGTTGTCTGACATTCACTAATTATATTTTGTGATGACAATCGTTTATTTTGAGCAGGTTCATTTGAATTTCCACTTTTTATTTGTAAACTCTAGTTGTAAAATGCAAAATAGTAAAAATAAATTGCCAAATATATGAATTAACAGCATACATTTACAGCATAAATGGATATGATTATGTCTGCATTTACCAACAATAGCGGTAACAGCACAATGGAAAATAGCGGTTATCTTAGTGACATCACCCCGTATTGTTTGAAATAACAAATGATGACAAATGGACAACAGAACAAAAAAGGGAAAGTTGCATAATTTATTTAAATGTATATTAGTGGCCTATTACGGTGACCTACGGACACCTTTATGACCTCATATGATAGATATCAACATCCTTACGAAGTTTTATAAAGTTTGGCTAAAGATTAAAGAAACATTGATCAGGTGTGGACCTTGAAGGATACGGAGGGCAATTTCATGGGGTATCAAGTGGAACATTGTAACCCACCTCAGACCTTTTAGGCCGACCCTTGAGCCATGCTTATTAGAAAAGGAACGGGTCTTTATGCCATTCAGTTATTTATTTGAAAGAAAACAAGAAACACTAAATCATTTTAACAACTAATACGAGGGCCACATTAATGTTTTTGGCCAGACAACTTTGAGAAGCATGCCTTCACCCCCTTCTCCCTCGGGTCTATATGTGTCGCTGTCAAATATAGTTACACGATGTAACTAAATTCAAGTAGGCCTATGTGTGCGTTGTTTTTCCTTCTATACTCATACCATTATCATTACTATCACGGACGGTGGATAGAAACCTGTGTTAAAGCACGATGTTTCTGTCCAGTGTATTGCACCTACCATTATTGTTTTTTCTCAAGATGTCCTCAACAAAGTTTTATCTCATGTCCAGCAAGTTTCACCTATGGTTTCACCGAGTAACGGATACACCTCATTTGACATCAATGGTAAACGCCGAGGTATAATTAACGGAAACGCTACATGTTTGTTGCCATGTATATGTAAATAAGCCAATAATGCATTGTTTGTTGTCCATGTATATGTAAATAAGCCAATAATGCATTGTTTGTTGTCCATGTATATGTAAATAAGCCAATAATGCATTGTTTGTTGCCATGTATATGTAAATAAGCCAATAATTGAGATGGAATTAACCCTTGTGTACAATGTTCCCTCACGATGATATTTTGTATTATATCTCCAGAATGCTTCGGCCGATCATATTCAAGACTAAATCATTTTAACAACGAATACGAGGGTCACATTAATGTTTTTGGCCATACAACTTTGAGAAGCATGCCTTCACCCCCTTCTCCCTCGGGTCTATATGTGTCCCTGTAAAATATAGTTATACGAAATGACAAGGATGTAACTAAATTCAAGTATTCCTCTGCGTACGTTGTTGTACGTTGTTCCTTCTGTACTCATACCATTATCATTACTAATACTATCACGGTGGATGGAAACCTGTGTTAAAGCACGATGTTTCTATCCAGTGTATTGCACCTACCATTATTGTTTTTCTCAAGATGTCCTCAACAAAGTTTTACCTCATGTCCAGCAAGTTTCACCTATGGTTTCACCACCGAGTAACAGATAGACCTCATTTGACATTAATGGTAAACGCCGAGGTATAATTAACGGAAACGCGACATGCAGGGGTTATGTGTGTAGTTCAAGGGTCCTGTCGAGTAGGTGTTTCGCAGAGCAGAAAAAACCCAAATGCTATTTCCGTCGAACAATGAGCAGGTCATGGTTCATGGTAACATCGGCTGCCATCGCGGATCATCTACGGATGCCTATTTATGCCATAACGTTCATTCCTGGTTCTATGTACAACGTCGCATACAACAAAGCATACTACACGTTGTGTTAAATATTACCCTGTATATGCACTGTATACAACAATCTACCAAATAGGTGTTTGGTAAAACATTACTAAGCAGTGATGTTAAATAATTATTACCTGATTGAAGTGTAATGAAATTCGCCGAACTCGTAAGTTATCCACTGTCAGGTTAATGTACAAAATTCAGCAGTAAATTGTTATAATATGATGACTAGGGCCGTAATGTGAATGTATAATATTGTTTTATTATTATTTTTTGTTTGGGGGGGGGGGGGGTTGTATAAGCCAAATTGCTGGCTCGATATCATGGGGGTATCACGAGATATTAGACTTGTGATAGTGTGACTGTCACCACTAACAACAAATAAATAGATAACATCAGTCATTACTCCAGTTGAAAATGAGTTACACACATTCACTGATGGTTAGCATGATATAATGTCGTTTTATTTACAGCAATTATTGTAAAGAGTTTTATGGTGAACCATCTCCAAAGGCAACCCATTTGAGTGGGGATGTACCCCATGACAGTCATAGAACCAAAAACATTATGTCAACGCTATAATTATTTCATTGATTTTTAGCTGCTACATTCCCGTTAAATAGAAAACCCCATACTCGGTGTTTCGAGTGGAAAACAAAAAATCACCGGGACACTAGGGTTTACGTACTCGAACCAATGAGTCCCTGTTTACAAGTGTAGACATATCTTAATCTCCACAATCAATGACTTTGCCAGATAACAACATGCCGGCTAGATTACTTTAACACATGTTTTACTATTGCATTAATTGATGAATACATTGTTGAACTGAGCTCTATCAACAAATAACAGTTTTTGACAAGCTGTGGGAGCGTAGGATGTCATCGGGCGCACAGGTACCAATATTAAACCATTAATCGGATCATATCCAATATTTGAATCCTAATGAGGTACAAAACAGTTTTTCTCAGAAACTTAATAACGAAAATGTGTTTATTCAAGACTGCATATGAGTGAATAGATTGAATTGATTTTCATTTTTTTCTCTAACTAAACACTTATAGAAATTAAGTAAGACTATTTGCGGTGACACCATGTGAAGTTCTCAATTGAGTAGTAATTAGTTCTGAAAAGAACTGGAGGTTACAGCTCGACGTTTCGATCAGTATGCCATCCAGTTCTTTTCAGAACTAATTACTACTCAATTGAGAATTTCACATGTTGCCACCATGCAATGCTTGGTTATAGTTATAGCAAAGTTTTACTTATAGAAATTAGACATTTTAACAAGATCTGAGAAAATTGATTTGAGAAAATTGGTGTTACATCTTTATAAAGATAATTATGGCAATTATCACTCAAGTTTAATATTGCATATTTTATGCAATGTTAACATTTAATAAATATACATGGTTTAATATAGACAATTTGAGCCATGACATCATGTTTACTAAACAGCCCCAAAGCTCAAACTGCGCCCGGCTCAAACGGTACACTGGTCTATGGCAAGAAACCATAAAATCTGATATTTTGATAAGTAAGACTAATTGCGGTGACACCATGTGAAATTCTCAATTGAGTAGTAATTATTACTACTCAATTGAGAATTTCACATAGTGTCATCGCAATTAGTCTTACTTATCCTCCTCACCATGCAAAGCTACAAGTTTTACCTGATATTTTGAGAAACAGGAAAACATCCTGATACTAACAAGTCACATGGTCTACAGTAAATTATGATTTCTGTCTGCCAATTAGTTTTATATCATCTACTGCACTTTAAAGGGAAGATATAACATTGATAATAATTCGTTAATTGTATTATCTTTAAAGCCATTATACAATTTTGGTAAAATGTTCGTAAGTGTATGATTTACACCAAGAGATATGCATAGAAGTTTATTTGATTTCATTAGTCTATTTTATTTCGTTGTGCTGCCTAATGAAAATACAGTAAAAATCCTTCAGATTGTACCTATTTATTACAACATTAAATTTAGACATTTTTTTATTACTTTTACTAAAACGATATTACCCGATATATAAATAAGTCAAGGTAGTATGATACCATCATCGACTGAACATCAAGAAAGTTCCATGTAAAACTGTGATCATTTATGCTTTTCGAATAATAATAATACCAATAGTGTATAGTGGTTTTAAATGTAAATAGCTGATACATGTTGTATCCAGCGTCTAAACGGGAAATGTTTGAGTATTTTAGATATTCAGATGAAGCTTATCACATTTTAATGAAACCATTCAATAATCAGTGAATTTCAACCCAAAAATACCGGCTCAAAAGTAATCAATAAATCAACAAATGTGTTTTCATTAAACGAATTAGACCCATATTATCAGTCAAGTGTTGACGGCTGTAATAACGCTGCCGCTAGAATACTTTATTGTTTTAACTTTTGAGTTTTAGTGTTTGATGTGAATTAACAAGTAGCTGAATTGTACAAGTTTATCGATTGGACCCCAGGTCACAGTACTCATACTCGATGAAAGATCTTGACGGAGTTCAGATCAGCAACCACAAGGTCACCGGTAGGACTAAATGTCATGCCTAAAGGATTACACAATCCATGAGCTACACGGCCGATGTGTACTCCCTGTGCAACATAATGATGTATATCACTATTTCCATATGTACCGCAATGAACAGAAACATATCATGTCACGTGTGCATATATGAATTAGTTGCCAATTACCCCCACGAATACGTTGCAAAATTCAAGCGTACTATAAAACACACCTATCGTTCAAGTCAACTCATATTTTCCACCAGATCATCATAACTTATCCATCAAAGTACGTAGCTGTTATGGTAACTCATATGTTGTGCATCAGTGAGATATGTGACGAATGAGGGAAACCGTACGAGGCGAAATAATTCACATCTTGTATTACACTTGTATTACACCTACATGGCTTGTCAATCAACCAGTTATACCCGACAACTGCTGCTATCCGCCATTTTGTTGATCAAGCTTTCCAGGGTCCAATAGTATCCACTTTTCGGGTGAACACAATCATTTTGTGGGCCAGTTTATCGTGAAACCCTACCAAAATGGAAATTGATGCTCTTTGTAGTACCGGTACTTGTATATCCGACACTGTGTATCCACATCAATCGAACTTAGGGAAAACAATTTTGTTCTTGCATCACCGCTAGTCTATGGAATTCCATATCTGCCATTCTAAACGTCGCCCGTCGCCCTTCTAAACGTCGCCCGTCGCCCTTCTAAACGTCGCCCGTCGCCCGTCGCCCGTCGCCCGTCGCCCGTCGCCCGTCGACCGTCGCCCTTCTAAACGTCGCCCGTCGCCCGTCGCCCGTCGCCCGTCGCCCGTCGCCCGTCGCCCGTCGCCCGTCGCCCGTCGCCCTTCTAAACGTCGCCCTTCTAAACGTCGCCCGTCGCCCTTCTAAACGTCGCCCGTCGCCCGTCGCCCGTCGCCCTCTTTGCCTTCGCGGGGTGAAGACGCATGCGCATGTAAACAAACTCATTTCATGCAGCTTGCAGTGTATGCTTGTGCGTGTACTGTAGAACTACATGGCTGTAGAACTACATGGGTATGGGCGGCCAAAAGGGCCAAAATTAAAATAAATATCCAACATATACATTAAGAAGCCTACAAAGGACAAAACAACAGCTAATAAAGAACAAATTAATTTTTGTCATTGATATTGAGATAATCCTGTCCGATTCAAGCTTATTCGGTAATCACTGAATTTAGGTAAAACTTGTATCTTTGCATGGTGAAGAGGATAAGTAAGTAAGTAAGACTATTTGCGGTGACACCATGTGAAATTATCTATTGAGTAGTAACTAGTTCTGAAAAGAACTGGAGGTTACAACCTAAACTGCCATTACCCAGTTCCATTTTCGGTTCCTGTTACCCGTAAACGACTTTAAAAAAGATTGAACATGTAAGCCACACAAATGGAAGTCTCCGATCATTTGTGTGTGTGTGTGGGGGGGGGGGGGATGGGGATGCTATACGAGTCGTTTTTAATATAGAGGCGAGAAATTATTACAGTAAGTGCACATTTATTATGACTCTAATAAAACAAGAGAAACTTGTGTTCATATTGGTTATTTTATACATTCTGGAGTATTTACGTGTTTTACAAATTGTTTACGGGTACCTGGGTATCCGAATATTTCCAAATGCATATCCGGTTCCCGAAATAACCGAAAACGCAGAGCCTTAGAATCAACCAGCCGAATTTAACCCTTTTTGGTATTGAAATATTGAGTAAGACGCATAAAATCAACAAATAAATATGAACAAGACTGAACAGGAGGATGTGGCTGGCAATTTCCAGTAATGGTGGTCATTATTGTATCCTTATAGGGTCATTCCATGTCAAATCAACCAAATTTCTGAAAAGTTCCCAGGTGACCCTCTCAGATTTACATGAAACTTTGTTAAACTGCTCCACTATAGCCAAAATGAACACACACAAAAAAGTAGATTCATACTCCATATCGTTTCCGAGATACGGCCTCTTGAAATTTGCTAAAAACCCCCCTTTTTGTGCTCCGCCGGCCCCCCGGCCGAGTCGCGAAAACGTGCCATCGCGCTATTTTTCAACTTTAAGAGCCCATAATTTGATGACGGTAACAGCTATAGAGCTGGAAATTTGTATTCTAACTTACTTTTGGCCCTAGATTCATAATCTGGCCTTAAATAATAAATACCTCATCTACATTTCAAGTTACTTGCCCCCAATGTAGGCACTTTATTCAACCGGGAGTGATTTGGATGATTTTTGGGGTCACCCTGTGACCTCATCAGGGGTTACATGAATCCCAAATCTCAGATAAATCATCTATAGGTGCATTTCTATTACCAAAATCAAATATGAGCTAAATAAAACATTTATAAAGGAGTAGCATTCATCCAAATTTGGGTCCAGGTGAACAAAAATAAAAAAAGACCCCTTCCGTCATGCAAGTGGTCCCCCCTTGGCCCTGTGGACAGTTTATTTTTTTATTTTTTTATTTACAGCAGTTAAACATGTACATTAGATCTACTTATATACCAAATTTCAGCTTTGGTACTCAACTCCTTCATGGTCAGGTTGCATTTTGAAAATTACAGTTTTGCACATATTCGGGGACATAAAATTGACTTAATAGATGGCATTTAACAGAATTACCATGCATGTATTATAGCAACTAGCTTTGAGAATACTGTCTAGTTAGTTGCAGTGGTTTACTTGATAAATACTGGTAGTTTGGCTTGAATGTTATTGAAGTCTGCTTTAGATAATTTATACTGACGGCCCTTGTCCCTGCAGTTTTGGAGCACTGATGGTACATATCACATCTTTTTTTTGTTATGCGCTTTTGATCATTTTTAAATGGAAACAGCGCAATAGAAAATTTTTAATTTATTATTATTATTATTATTATCTTGAAATGGTATCCAACACTCATTTCGGGAGTCATGTGGCCAGGAGAGTGTATTTGAGTTCTTTGCTCTTCTCATGAACTTCACATAGACATCATTTTGTTCCTCTGATCTCTCAACTACATGTACATGTATTGTGCCAATGTACCATTCATTGTCATATGCATGCGATGTATTGACCTGGTTGGTACTCTGTTGCATCAGTACCTTGATGTATTTCTGCATGATCTCCAATGGAAACAATACTAAAAACCTTGTCATCAGAGAGTCGCCGCATTTTAAGTTGTGCCTTTCTATCAGTCACAGGAACAAAACTATGGTGTGATCGAGTACCTGATATAGTCTTTGATGAGGAGAATCGATCAACTAGCTTGAACTTATCTGCATTACATTTCACATCATCGTTGCTGACATAAAATAACTTGATGCCCGTGATGTTTTTATCAGCCCATGCAAACAACTGCTGTGGGGTCAAAATCTGTTCATCCTCGGTAGCCTGCAGACTGGCTCTTGCTACCAGCCTCTTTGTGGTGGCACCCAAACCATCGCATGGACTCTTCCCATGGCTGGTTGCCAAAAATGCCATTCGGCTGCAAGTCCATGGTCTGATAAGTGGTAGCAAAGTTGGACAAGTTCTTGTGATTTTTATACTGGCTGGCTGCCCCGTCTCGTCGTCACTGAAGTATATCAGCTTGCTTTTTGCTAGAAGCTGCTCTTTGATAAAGGAAATAAGCCTGGATATGAAAGCATGGACAGTTGTGGTTTCATGTTTCACATGCAGTCTGAAATCACGACTACACTCGCACATTTCAGTTCACCTCCTTCCATATGGTAGATGGCAAATGGGTGCAGCGTATTTGGCTGTTGTCCCAATAATACCCCTGGATAGCATCTTGCACCAAAAAGCTGTAATTCTCAGCGAAGTCCAACAAAACTATGGCTGTATCTTTGGTAGCGTTTCCTTCCAGTGAGCGCAAATATGAAGATCATGATTTTGTAATAAGGTGGTGCTCTCTTAGAGAATCAACTTTACTGCAAATTGTGTCAAGAAATTTTTGAAGTGATATTTACCCATCTACTTTACCCATCTACTGATTTCCTGTATCAGCGTCAGGAAAATCAGGACAATAGAGTATTGTTTATAAATTAACAACTGTAAATCACCTTGAATTCTTCCAAGAAAGAGGACAAACTTACAATGTAATTTACATAGCTCTTGTGATAATTTGGTAATTTTGAGATGTAATTAAATATGGATGTGGCAGTTCAGGTCTTTATAATGCGTGCAAGTAGGCCAAATCAAGTAAAAAATCATGATAAATGGTGTAATTTTCAAAATGCAACCTGACCATGAAGGAGTTGAGTACCAAAGCTGAAATTTGGTATATAAGTAGATCTGATGTACATGTTTAACTGCTGTAAATTAAAAAAAAAAAAAAAAAACTGTCCACAGGGGGTACCACTCGCATGACGGAAGGGGTCTTTTTTTTTTGTTCACCTGGACTCAAATTTGATGAATGCTACCTTTATAAATGTTTTATTTAGCTCATATTTGATTTTGGTAATAGAAATGCACCTATAGATGATTTATCTGAGATTTGGGATTCATAGAACCCTGATGAGGTCACAGGGTGACCCCAAAATCATCCAAATCACCCAGGTTGAATAAAGCGCCTACTTTGGGGGCAAGTAACTTGAAATGTAGACGAGATATTCAGATTTAAGGCTGATTATGAATCTAGGGCCAAAAGTAAGTTAGAATACAAATTTTCAGCTCTATAGCTGTTACCGTTATCAAATTATGGGCTCTTAAAGTTGAAAAAAAGCGCGATGGCGCGTTTTCGCGACTCGGCCGGGGGCCGGGGCGGAACACAAAAAAGGTTTTTTTAAAGCAAATTTCAAGAGGCCGTATCTCGGAAACGATATGGAGTATGAATCTACTTTTTTGTGTGTGTGTTCATTTTGGCCATAGTGGAGCAGTTTAACAAAGTTTCATGTAAATCTGAGAGGGTGACCTGGGGACCTCTGGTTGATTTGACACGGAATGACCCTATAATGTTGTGGGCCACTTTCATTTTGTTAACAACACAAATTGATAAATATGTACACCCTCAAACAATGATATGTTTTGCAGATTCAAAATGCTATAGGCCTAGTCTTTCTCTTGGTCTCAAACTATCTGTGCATATGTTGCCCATGTATATGTAAATAAGCCAATAATTGAGATGGAATTAACGCTTAATTAAGTGTTCCCCCACGATATTTTGTATTATCTCCAGAATGCTATATTTTGTGATGACAACCGTTTATTTTGAACAGGTTCATTGGAATTTTCACTTTGTATTTGTAAATTCTAGCTGTAAAATGCAAATAGTAATTCTTTTTGCCAAATATATGAATAAACAGCATACATTTACATCATAAATGCACATGATTATGTCTGCATTTACCAACATTAGCAGTAATAGCACAATGGAAAATAGCGGTTGTCTTAGGTGACATCACCCCGTATTGTTTGTAATGACGACCAATGGAAAACGAAACAAAAAAGTGAAATTTGCAAAACATAACTTATTTAAATGTATATCGTGGTCTATTACGGTGACCTACGGACACGTTTATGAACTCATATGATAGATCTCAACATCTGACGTTTTATGAAGTTGGGCTGAAGATTAAAGAAACATTGATCAGGTAGACCTTGAATGATACGGGGGGGGGCAATTTCATGGGGTATCAATCCTTGAATCATGCTTATTAAAAAAGGAACGGGTATTTATGCCTTGCTTTGTTATTTGGAAGAAAACAAAAATACTAAATCATTTTACCAACTCATGCGAGGCCCAAATTAATGTTTTTGGACATACAACTTTGAGAAGCATGCCTTCACCCCTTCTCCCTTGGGTCTAAATATGTCACTGTTCGATATAATTATACAAAATGACAACGATGTAACTAAATTCAAGTACGCCTATGTGTACGTTGTTGTTCTTTTTCCCTTTTGCACTCATACTCATTCTATCAATCATTACTATCACGGTGGGTGCAAACCTATGTTTATAAACATAGGTTTGCACCCACCGTGATAGTAATGATAGTAATGATAGAGTATGAGTGCAAAAGGGAAAAAGAACAAGCACGATGTTTCTATCCAGTGCATTGCACCTACCATTATTGTTTTTCTCGAGATGTCCTCAACAATTTTTTCTGTCACGTCCAGCAAGTTTCACCTATGGTTTCACTGAGTAACGGATGGACCTCAACGGATTGACATCAATGGTAAACACGACATGCAGGGGTTATATGTGTAGTTAACGGGTCCTGTCGAGTAGGTGTTTCGCAGAGCAGAAAAAACCCAAATGCTATTTTCGTCGCACAATGAGCAGGTCATGGTTCATGGTAACGCGGCTGCCATGGCGGATCATCTACGGATGCCTATTTATGCCATAACGTTCATTCCTGGTTCTATGTACAACGTCGCATACAACAAAGTACAGCTTATCAACGATAAGCAAAGTGGTGTTGTGTTAAATATTACCATGTATACGCACTGTACAACAACATACCAAACAGGCGTTTGGTAAAAATTTACTGAGCAGTGATGTTAATTAATTACCTCATTGATGAGTAATTCACTGAACTCCTAAGTAATCCACTGTCAAGTTAATGTACAAAATTCACCGGTAAATTGTTATAATAATAGTCGCGATGAGCAGGGCAGTAGTATGTATACAGCATCTTGACCCCATTTGTGGCGGAGCGGAGGTGGAGCGGAGGTGGAGCCATTACAAACTGCACAAAATCACTGCACACAAACTGCACACAAACTGCACACAAACTGCACACAAACTGCACTGTGGTGGTGGAGCACCATAATTTTTTTTTTGCTTGGCCACAATTTTTTTCTTCTTCCATTTTTTTTTATGACGTCATTTCGGCCAAGTAAAAAAAAATTGTGTTACCACTGCTCCACCTCCACAGTCTGCAGTTTGTGTGCAGTTTGTGTGCAGTTTGTGTGCAGTGATTTTGTGCAGTTTGTAATGGTAATGCACCACAATGCACCACCGCTCCGCCACAAATGGGGTCAAGATGCTGTATACATGATTGAAATTTTTCATGATTGAAATTTTTTTTTCAATTTTTGTAATACGCCACACATAACTCCCTCCACACAAACGCGTGAGATTGGTTCATATGGCGGGCAAGGTAAAGTTGATTCTCCACACAAAATACTTGCCTCATTCATCTATCTAATATATACATACATACATACATATATGGAGGTGTGCAGTTTGTGTGGTGAGGGGTGCGTGTTGCTATAGAATGGACATCGCTGATTGTTTGAATGTTTACAAGATTGTTTTATGGAGCAACCACAGTAGGGATTGGTTGTTTGGCGATGAAGGATGGTAGAGACAAAGACGATTTTAATTCAAACTTCATATTTTACAATATCTTCAAAAGGCGCAAAAGTCATCGATTAATTTTCTACCAAAATCTGAAAGGAGGAGTTAACCATTTGTAATATGTATCGTTTTGAAATGTATAAATTGTAAGTGATCATTCAGCTGGCCAAGCAATAGTTAATAATACTGTCAAATCATTTTAAATTGAAACATTTACAAACTGAAATATTATATTATTATTATTGTTATTTTACTTAACAAATTCGGGCCTTTGTAGAACATTGAGTCTTTTTACTCGTTGAGTCTTTACTCTTTGTTTCCTTTACTCTTTGAGTCTTTACTCTTGAGTCTTTACTCTTGAGTCTTTACTCTTGAGTCTCACTCTTGAGTCTTTACTTTGAGTCTTTACTCTTTGAGTCTTTACTCTTGTCTTGATCATTCTGCCACTTCATTTACCCGCCTTGCCACCATTTACTCATATTCTTGCCACTCATTTGCTCATTTCACATCATTTACTCATTTCGCTACTCATTTGCTCATTTCGCTGCTCATTTACTCATTTCATACCATTTACTCATTTCGCTACTCATTTGCTCATTTCGCCACATTTATTTACCATTTCGCTGCTCATTTGCTCATTTCGCTACTCATTCTTGCCACTCATTTACCATTTCATACCATTTGCTCATTTCACACTGTCATCGTATTTCGCCACCATTTGCTCATTTCTGTTACCATTTACTCATTTCCTCGCTACTCATTTGCTCATTTTCTTGCTCATTTAATCATTTGGCTACTTATTTACCATTTCGTTGCTGCCTCATTTCAGCTTTTATTTGAGTCTTTATCATTGAATCTTTTTAGCCATTGAAAGTCTTTTACTATTCAGTCTTTAGCTCACGAGTTCCCCTTTACCATTGAATTCACTCATTACTGGAATCTTTTACTCATTGAATTCACTCATCATCCTCAGTTCTCTCTCCATCCTCATTTAGTTGGAAGCTAGTAGTCCGTCAAATTTGGTATGGTAGCGAGGTATTGTGGCATTACTTCTCTGTTCAGAGCTTTGCTTACCTCCATGCCTTTATTTACTTTTTTCTTCGAGATCTTCCGCACATCCTGATGAGTCCCATTATCTTTCAGATGTAGGTAACTCTGACAAAAAATCCTTGTAT